>JAVGWX010000001.1:177455141-177517641 GCA_036924085.1 Ariolimax columbianus
CGCATTCAGACAACCTTTGTTCCCAGATTTGCCAGCGCAATCTCCTCTGCTATAAATTCCTATATTCCAGCTGGAACTCTTACATATCTATCTATCTATCTATCTATCTATCTATCTATCTATCTATCTATCTATCTATCTATCTATCTATCTATCTATCTATCTATCGATCTATATATCTATCTATCTATCTATCTATCTATCTATCTATCTATCTATCTATCTATCTATCTATCTATCTATCTATCTGTCTGTCTGTCTGTCTGTCTATCTATCTATCTATCTATCTATCTATCTATCTATCTATCTATCTATCTATCTATCTATCTATCTATCTGTCTGTCTGTCTGTCTGTCTGTCTGTCTGTCTGTCTATCTATCTATCTATCTATCTATCTATCGATCTATCTATATATCTATCTATCTATCTATCTATCTATCTATATATCTATCTATCTATCTATCTATCTATCTATCTATCTATCTATCTATCTATCTATCTGTCTGTCTGTCTGTCTATCTATCTATCTATCTATCTATCTATCTATCTATCTATCTATCTATCTATCTATCTATCTGTCTGTCTGTCTGTCTGTCTGTCTGTCTGTCTGTCTATCTATCTATCTATCTATCTATTTATCTATCTATCTATCTATCTATCTATCTATCTATCTATCTATCTATCTGTCTGTCTGTCTGTCTGTCTGTCTGTCTGTCTGTCTGTCTATCTATCTGTCTGTCAGTCTGTCTGTCTGTCTGTCTATCTATCTGTCTGTCTGTCTGTCTGTCTGTCTGTCTGGCTATCTATCTATCTATCTATCTATCTATGTATCTATCTATCTATCTATCTATCTATCTATCTATCTATCTTTCTATCTATCTATCTAAAAAGTCCCATCTCAACGTCCGATGGCAGTTTGTCTTTTACATATTTGACTGAGGCCACCATGGCAGCAGTCTAAATGTCAGAGCTGGGCGACCATGGCGACATACTAGGAGGGGAGCCTAGCATCCACTGCCTGGAGAGACCCAGGTGTACGAGGCGAGCCTAAGATCCACTGCCTGGAGAGACCCAGGTGTACGAGGCGAGCCTAGCATCCACTGCCTGGAGAGACCCAGGTGTACGAGGCGAGCCTAGCATCCACTGCCTGGACAGACCCAGGTGTACGAGGCGAGCCTAGCATCCACTGCCTGGAGAGACCCAGGTGTACTAGGCGAGCCTAGGATCCACTGCCTGGAGAGACCCAGGTGTACGAGGCGAGCCTAGGATACACTGTAGAGATCCAGGTGTTCTTGGTGTTTGTCTTGGAAAGATGACGTGTAGTCTATTGTGTCATTAGCGGCTGACCTTGGAAGGAGAAAACGGGTCTAGTACAACTGTTATGAGAGTAGGTTTTAATTCTGAATTTTCTGAATCTGTCTGGCCATCCTGTCTTTGCACCATCTTACATCTCCCTTTAGTTTTCTTCTTTTTCTTCTTCTTCTTCTTCTTCTTCTTCTTTATCTTTATAAACTTCTTCTTCTTCCCCCACATTCAGAAAATGACATGAATTTCCAATAGAGTTTCTGACTGTGCATCCTGCCACACGCCACCTGGGTTAGAGTGGCTGTACCACACACCACCTGGGTTAGAGGAGCTGTACCACACACCACCTGGGTTAGAGGGGCTGTACCACACACCACCTGGGTTAGAGGGGCTGTACCACACACCACCTGGGTTAGAGGGGCTGTACCACACACCACCTGGGTTAGAGGGGCTGTACCACACACCACCTGGGTTAGAAGGGCTGTACCACATAAGAACCTGGGTTAGAGGGGCTGTACCACACACCACCTGGGTTAGAGGGGCTGTAACACACACCACCTGGGTTAGAGGGGCTGTACAACACACCACCTGGGTTAGAGGGGCTGTACCACACACCACCTGGGTTAGAGGGGCTGTACAACACACCACCTGGGTTAGAGGGGCTGTACCACACACCACCTGGGCTAGAAGGGCTGTACCACATACCACCTGGGTTATAGGGGCTGTACCACACACCACCTGGGTTAGAGGGGCTGTACCACACACCACCTGGGTTAGAGGGGCTGTACCACACCACCTGGGTTAGAGGGGCTGTACCACACACCACCCGGGTTAGAGGGGCTGTACCACACACCACCTGGGTTAGAGGGGTTGTACAACACACCACCTGGGTTAGAGGGGCTGACATTTGGTTCTGCTGGTGAAGTTCATTGACCTGGAGACGATGTTCTACGACAGGGGAGTCTAACTCAAACCACTGAAGACGATGTTCTACGACAATACGACAGGAGAGTAACTCAAAGCACTGAAGACGATGTTCTACGACAGGAGAGTCTAACTCAAACCACTTCGAAGTGTCGGAAAGTGCGGACAAAGCAAAACTAAATTGCCTCTCTATGGGCATTAGGATGAGACATATCACTTGATCATATGTATCCTGTTATTTGGGATGTCACATATCACTTGATCATATGTATCCTGTTATTTGGGATGTCACATATCACTTGATCATATGTATCCTGTTATTTGGGATGTCACATATCACTGTATCACATGTATCCTGTTATTTGGGATGTCACATATCACTGTATCACATGTATCCTGTTATTTGGGATGTCACATATCACTGTATCACATGTATCCTGTTATTTGGGATGTCACATATCACTGTATCACATATATCCTGTGGCATTACCCACCACTATGATTCTTCTCCTATCTTCCGTTAACGACAATTGAAGCAATGACCTTAACCTTGTCTTATTGTAACAAGATCAGTTGGGTATGAGAGCTGAGAGAACTAAACCACACCAGCTTTGAGAGCTGAGAGCACTAAACCACACCAGCTTTGAGAGCTGAGAGAACTAAACCACACCAGCTTTGAGAGCTGAGAGAACTAAACCACACCAGCTTTGAGAGCTGAGAGAACTAAACCACACCAGCTTTGAGAGCTGAGAGAACTAAACCACACCAGCTTTGAGAGCTGAGAGAACTAAACCACACCAGCTTTGAGAGCTGAGAGAACTAAACCACACTAGCTTTGAGAGCTGAGAGAACTAAACCACACCAGCTTTGAGAGCTGAGAGAACTAAACCACACCAGCTTTGAGAGCTGAGAGAACTAAACCACACCAGCTTTGAGAGCTGAGAGAACTAAACCACACCAGCTTTGAGAGCTGAGAGAACTAAACCACACCAGCTTTGAGAGCTGAGAGAACTAAACCACACCAGCTTTGAGAGCTGAGAGAACTAAACCACACCAGCTTTGAGAGCTGAGAGAACTAAACCACACCAGCTTTGAGAGCTGAGAGAACTAAACCACACCAGCTTTGAGAGCTGAGAGAACTAAACCACACCAGCTTTGAGAGCTGAGAGCACTAAACCACACCAGCTTTTAGAGCTGAGAGCACTAAACCACACCAGCTTTGAGAGCTGAGAGAACTAAACCACACCAGCTTTGAGAGCTGAGAGAACTAAACCACACCAGCTTTGAGAGCTGAGAGAACTAAACCACACCAGCTTTGAGAGCTGAGAGAACTAAACCACACCAGCTTTGAGAGCTGAGAGAACTAAACCACACCAGCTTTAAGAGCTGAGAGAACTAAACCACACCAGCTTTGAGAGCTGAGAGAACTAAACCACACCAGCTTTGAGAGCTGAGAGAACTAAACCACACCAGCTTTGAGAGCTGAGAGAACTAAACCACACCAGCTTTGAGAGCTGAGAGAACTAAACCACACCAGCTTTGAGAGCTGAGAGAACTAAACCACACCAGCTTTGAGAGCTGAGAGAACTAACCACACCAGCTTTGAGAGCTGAGAGAACTAAACCACACCAGCTTTGAGAGCTGAGAGAACTAAACCACACCAGCTTTGAGAGCTGAGAGAACTAAACCACACCAGCTTTGAGAGCTGAGAGAACTAAACCACACCAGCTTTGAGAGCTGAGAGCACTAAACCACACCAGCTTTGAGAGCTGAGAGCACTAAACCACACCAGCTTTGAGAGCTGAGAGCACTAAACCACACCAGCTTTGAGAGCTGAGAGAACTAAACCACACCAGCTTTGAGAGCTGAGAGAACTAAACCACACCAGCTTTGAGAGCTGAGAGAACTAAACCACACCAGCTTTGAGAGCTGAGAGAACTAAACCACACCAGCTTTGAGAGCTGAGAGAACTAAACCACACCAGCTTTGAGAGCTGAGAGAACTAAACCACACCAGCTTTGAGAGCTGAGAGAACTAAACCACACCAGCTTTGAGAGCTGAGAGAACTAAACCACACCAGCTTTGAGAGCTGAGAGAACTAAACCACACCAGCTTTGAGAGCTGAGAGAACTAAACCACACCAGCTTTGAGAGCTGAGAGAACTAAACCACACCAGCTTTGAGAGCTGAGAGAACTAAACCACACCAGCTTTGAGAGCTGAGAGCACTAAACCACACCAGCTTTTAGAGCTGAGAGCACTAAACCACACCAGCTTTGAGAGCTGAGAGAACTAAACCACACCAGCTTTGAGAGCTGAGAAAACTAAACCACACCAGCTTTTAGAGCTGAGAGAACTAAACCACACCAGCTTTGAGAGCTGAGAGAACTAAACCACACCAGCTTTGAGAGCTGAGAGAACTAAACCACACCAGCTTTGAGAGCTGAGAGAACTAAACCACACCAGCTTTGAGAGCTGAGAGAACTAAACCACACCAGCTTTGAGAGCTGAGAGAACTAAACCACACCAGCTTTGAGAGCTGAGAGAACTAAACCACACCAGCTTTGAGAGCTGAGAGAACTAAACCACACCAGCTTTGAGAGCTGAGAGAACTAAACCACACCAGCTTTGAGAGCTGAGAGAACTAAACCACACCAGCTTTGAGAGCTGAGAGAACTAAACCACACCAGCTGAGAGAGCTGAGAGAACTAAACCACACCAGCTTTGAGAGCTGAGAGAACTAAACTACACCAGCTTTGAGAGCTGAGAGAACTAAACCACACCAGCTTTGAGAGCTGAGAGCACTAAACCACACCAGCTTTGAGAGCTGAGAGCACTAAACCACACCAGCTTTGAGAGCTGAGAGCACTAAACCACACCAGCTTTGAGAGCTGAGAGAACTAAACCACACCAGCTTTGAGAGCTAAGAGAACTAAACCACACCAGCTTTGAGAGCTGAGAGAACTAAACCACACCAGCTTTGAGAGCTGAGAGAACTAAACCACACCAGCTTTGAGAGCTGAGAGAACTAAACCACACCAGCTTTGGGAGCTGAGAGAACTAAACCACACCAGCTTTGAGAGCTGAGAGAACTAAACCACACCAGCTTTGAGAGCTGAGAGAACTAAACCACACCAGCTTTGAGAGCTGAGAGAACTAAACCACACCAGCTTTGAGAGCTGAGAGAACTAAAACACACCAGCTTTGAGAGCTGAGAGAACTAAACCACACCAGCTTTGAGAGCTGAGAGAACTAAACAACACCAGCTTTGAGAGCTGAGAGAACTAAACCACACCAGCTTTGAGAGCTGAGAGAACTAAACCACACCAGCTTTGAGAGCTGAGAGCACTAAACCACACCAGCTTTGAGAGCTGAGAGAACTAAACCACACCAGCTTTGAGAGCTGAGAGAACTAAACCACACCAGCTTTGAGAGCTGAGAGAACTAAACCACACCAGCTTTGAGAGCTGAGAGAACTAAACCACACCAGCTTTGAGTGCTGAGAGAACTAAACCACACCAGCTTTGAGAGCTGAGAGAACTAAACCACACCAGCTTTGAGAGCTGAGAGCACTAAACCACACCAGCTTTGAGAGCTGAGAGAACTAAACCACACCAGCTATTAGAGCTGAGAGCACTAAACCACACCAGCTTTGAGAGCTGAGAGCACTAAACCACACCAGATTTGAGAGCTGAGAGAACTAAACCACACCAGCTTTGAGAGCTGTGAGAACTAAACCACACCAGCTTTGAGAGCTGTGAGAACTAAACCACACCAGCTTTGAGAGCTGAGAGAACTAAACCACACCAGATTTGAGAGCTGAGAGAACTAAACCACACCAGCTTTGAGAGCTGAGAGAACTAAACCACACCAGATTTGAGAGCTGAGAGAACTAAACCACACCAGATTTGAGAGCTGAGAGAACTAAACCACACCAGCTTTGAGAGCTGAGAGAACTAAACCACACCAGCTTTGAGAGCTGAGAGAACTAAACCACACCAGCTGAGAGAGCTGAGAGAACTAAACCACACCAGCTTTGAGAGCTGAGAGAACTAAACCACACCAGCTTTGAGAGCTGAGAGAACTAAACCACACCAGCTTTGAGAGCTGAGAGAACTAAACCACACCAGCTTTGAGAGCTGAGAGCACTAAACCACACCAGCTTTGAGAGCTGAGAGAACTAAACCACACCAGCTTTGAGAGCTGAGAGAACTAAACCACACCAGATTTGAGAGAACTAAACCACACCAGACTTGAGAGAACTAAACCACACCAGACTTGAGAGCACTAAACCACACCAGATTTGAGAGCTGAGAGAACTAAACAACACCAGGTTTGAGAACACTAAACCACACTAGATTTGAGAGCTGAGAGCACTAAACCACACCAGATTTAAGAGCTGAGCACTAAACCACACCAGATGTGAGAGCTGAGAGAACTAAACCACTCCATATTTTTAGAGCTGAGAGAACTAAACCACTCCAGATTAGAGAGTAGAGAGAACTAAACCAATCCAGATTTGACAGCACTAAACCACACTCGATTTGAGAGCACTAAACCACACCCGATTTGAGAGCACAAAATCACACCAGATTTGGGAACACTTGAACACATCATATTTGAGAGCACTAAACTACACCAGATTTGGGAACACTTGGCCACATCAGATTTGAGAGCACTAAACCCCACCAGATTTGGGAGCACTTGACCACAGCAGATTTGAGAGCACTAAATGACCCTTTAACCTGGCATTTCTTGTAGACGTTAGGATTGGTCCTAATTAGGTGTATGTATGTGTCAGACCGACCACAGCCGGAGGTTCGTTGTGTCACGTGTGTGTGGGCCATCAGTTCACGTTCGTATTGTATCACGTCTGTGCGAGCCATCAGTTCACGTTCGTGTTGTGTTACGTGTGTGCAGGCCATCAGTTCACGTTCATGTTGTGGCACGAGTGTGCGGGCCATCAGTTCACGTTCATGTTGTGGCACGAGTGTGCGGGCCATCAGTTCACGTTCGTGTTGTGTTACGTGTGTGCGGGCCATCAGTTCACGTTCGTGTTGTGTCACGTCTGTGCGAGCTATCAGTTCACGTTCGTGTTGTGTTACGTGTGTGCAGGCCATCAGTTCACGTTCATGTTGTGGCACGAGTGTGCGGGCCATCAGTTCACGTTCATGTTGTGGCACGAGTGTGCGGGCCATCAGTTCACGTTCGTGTTGTGTTACGTGTGTGCGGGCCATCAGTTCACGTTCGTGTTGTGTCACGTGTGTGCGGGCCATCAGTTCACGTTCTTATTGAGCCATGCCTATTATTGTGAGCGAGTATACTCTGACCTGACGGGAGAAAGTGCATGCCAGGATGGCTGAAGGTGTTACAACTGTTGATATCTCAGAAACAACAGCTGAACATACATTCTACTGGCATGATTTCTTGCACAACCAGGAGTTGGTATGCGTGAAAACCTCTCAGGCATTAATCGCTGTTGTTATGGCGGAAGTGATATCTACATATAAATTCAAATAGCCATAAAGACAAGCTAAAACAGACGGGGACAAGAAATCATGTTTATGTGCAAGAACTACCGCTTTGATGTCTAATCTAATGGAAAGTACACGCGAGTACAAGTGGGACGCTCATCTCGCACTGCCAGAGAACGTTGAATTCAAGAGCCACGTGAGAGGTAGCTCGTCATGTGATTGGTGAAGCAGAAATGAATTGCAAAATGGCGCACTGACAAGATTTCTATGAGAGATAAGATGTACCCTTCCTTTATAATTTATAGACTTTTGAGTAGCGGTTCCAGGTTATGAGAGACCTTGTTTTGCTAAAATGGCGGGATAATGTCCCCCCACTGTGAGAGTGGTGATTCTAATGATAACAACCAAGTTGTTGTTCACGTTCTGTAAATAGGCTGTGTTTGAGATGGGGACATAGAAGCTAGCTTGTCCGGGGCCAGCAGTTACTTGCAAGCATAACAGCGGTCAACTATCTTGTGATAGGAACACGTAGACAACCAACTATCTTGTGTGATAGGAACACATAGACAACCAACTATCTTGTGATAGGAACACATAGACAACCAACTATCTTGTGTGATAGGAACACATAGACAACCAACTATCTTGTGTGATAGGAACACATAGACAACCAACTATCTTGTGATAGGAACACGTAGACAACCAACTATCTTGTGTGATAGGAACACATAGACAACCAACTATCGTGTGTGATAGGAACACATAGACAACCAACTATCTTGTGTGATAGGAACACATAGACAACCAACTATCTTGTGTGATAGGAACACATAGACAACCAACTATCTTGTGTGATAGGAACACATAGACAACCAACTATCTTGTGATAGGAACACATAGACAACCAACTATCTTGTGATAGGAACACATAGACAACCAACTATCTTGTGTGATAGGAGCACGTAGACAACCAACTATCTTGTGTGATAGGAACACATAGACAACCAACTATCTTGTGATAGGAACACATAGACAACCAACTATCTTGTGTGATAGGAACACATAGACAACCAACTATCTTGTGATAGGAACACATAGACAACCAACTATCTTGTGATAGGAACACATAGACAACCAACTATCGTGTGTGATAGGAACACATAGACAACCAACTATCTTGTGTGATAGGAACACATAGACAACCAACTATCTTGTGTGATAGGAACACATAGACAACCAACTATCGTGTGTGATAGGAACACATAGACAACCAACTATCTTGTGTGATAGGAACACATAGACAACCAACTATCGTGTGTGATAGGAACACATAGACAACCAACTATCGTGTGTGATAGGAACACATAGACAACCAACTATCTTGTGTGATAGGAACACATAGACAACCAACTATCTTGTGTGATAGGAACACATAGACAACCAACTATCGTGTGTGATAGGAACACATAGACAACCAACTATCTTGTGTGATAGGAACACATAGACAACCAACTATCTTGTGATAGGAACACATAGACAACCAACTATCTTGTGATAGGAACACATAGACAACCAACTATCTTGTGTGATAGGAGCACGTAGACAACCAACTATCTTGTGTGATAGGAACACATAGACAACCAACTATCTTGTGATAGGAACACATAGACAACCAACTATCTTGTGTGATAGGAACACATAGACAACCAACTATCTTGTGATAGGAACACATAGACAACCAACTATCTTGTGATAGGAACACATAGACAACCAACTATCGTGTGTGATAGGAACACATAGACAACCAACTATCTTGTGTGATAGGAACACATAGACAACCAACTATCTTGTGTGATAGGAACACATAGACAACCAACTATCTTGTGATAGGAACACATAGACAACCAACTATCTTGTGTGATAGGAACACATAGACAACCAACTATCTTGTGATAGGAACACATAGACAACCAACTATCTTGTGATAGGAACACATAGACAACCAACTATCTTGTGATAGGAACACATAGACAACCAACTATCTTGTGATAGGAACACATAGACAACCAACTATCGTGTGTGATAGGAACACATAGACAACCAACTATCTTGTGTGATAGGAACACATAGACAACCAACTATCTTGTGATAGGAACACATAGACAACCAACTATCTTGTGATAGGAACACATAGACAACCAACTATCTTGTGTGATAGGAACACATAGACAACCAACTATCTTGTGTGATAGGAACACATAGACAACCAACTATCTTGTGATAGGAACACATAGACAACCAACTATCTTGTGTGATAGGAACACATAGACAACCAACTATCTTGTGATAGGAACACATAGACAACCTTACATTTGAGGAAATGACATTTTATGTCTGATACAAAGAGAGAGAGAGAGAGAGAGAGAGAGAGAGAGAGAGTTAACACGCAGAGAGAACTGGAGAGAGAGAGAGTGAGTGGAAGAGAGAACTGGAGAGAGGGTCGGAGAGACAACGAGAGAGAGAGTGGGAGATAGATCTGGAGAGACGGTGACAGAGAGAACTGGAGTGTGTGTGGGAGAAAGAACTGGGCAGAGTGGGCAAGAGAACTGGATAGAGAGTGGAAGAGAAAACTGGATAGAGAGTGGAAGAGAAAACTGGATAGAGAGTGGAAGAGAAAACTGGATAGAGAGTGGCAGAGAGAGAGACTGGAAAGACTGTATGCTGATTCCATCCTGTAAAGACGCCATGTTTGATGACGCTGCATCCTGTAGAGGTTGAAGACTGCCCGACCTGGTCTGAGACATTGGTGCTTGCCAGAAGACAATGAGGGACCCACTTCGGCGCACGGGTTAGCCATGAAAAGGACGCACTGTCTTTGGAGGGGAGTGTAGGGGGGGGGGGGTAGGGGTTATGTCTTGTAAACTGGTGTTGGTGTGTTTTGTAAGCAGCCTGTGGTTGTCGATGACCTTAATAAACGTTAGCAACATCGTGATGCAGAAATTGTTGGCCTAGTTCTTGCTGTCTGTGAGTCAATAAAACCATAAATATGTATTGGACATGGTCAGGACAAAACCACATATTTGTAATGACTCAGTGCCAATACGGGAAGAAAAATACAAATGGCGCATAGGTATCGGCCACAAGGTCTTCGTCAGAGATAAAGACTAACAAAAACAAAATAACAAAAACAACTAACAAATCAGACCAAGAAAAAAAAACGGGATGTCAATGAGCTGTTTTTTTTTTTTTTTTTTTTTTTTTTTTGCGTTCGCCTTATTTTTATCTATTCCCCAAGGCGTGTGTGCGTTACACTGTAGTTTTTATTTTTGCGCCTGTCGGCCCAGTGCATCCGACTTCAGCATGCATTTTATGTAAGGGTCTGCTTCCTCCTGCATTTTCTAAGGGTTTGCTTTCCCGGGGTAACAGCCGGTGCTGTGATGGGGATCGAACCCAGCACCTTCTGGTTGTGAGCCGTGCCACTTAACCACTAGGCCACGCCGTCCCCCAATGAGCTGTTGAAGCTTATGACTTTCGAATATTGTCCTTCGCTATAACCACAGCTTCGTTCTCTTTATTTCTGCTTGCCGTTTATCCTCACTGAGTTGCGGACGTTTACCACAGAAACGTAAATAGCCAGGTCCTCGGCACATCTAAGAGCGATCTGGTCTGCGTGGACACCACTAGGCCCTCCAGAAATATTTACAGAGCAGCAACAAGTTCAGGATGATAACAAAAAATACAACAAATTTGAAGATAATACAACAAAAATAGAACACAAACTTGAAGACAGCTAGCAACAATACACCAACCAACAAGATATCGACCCAGTGCATCCGAGTTCAGCACGCATTTTATGTAAGGGTCTGCTTCCTCTTGCATTTCCTAAGGATTTATTTCCCTGGGGTAACGGCCGGTGCTGTATGGGAATCGAACGCAGCACTTTCTGTCACTTAACCACTAGCCCACGCCGTTCCCCATACAACAAACTTGAAGATATCTACACACAGTCGATGACCTGTGTATGATAAAACCGAAATGATTGTATTCTGGCCTGAAGAAGCCAAAGATGTAGCCACCTACTCCGTCCAGCCCTGGCCCGAAGCAGCCAAAGATGTAGCCACCTACTCCGTCCAGCCCTGACCTGAAGCAGCCAAAGATGTAGCCACCTTCTCCGCATACCCTGATCCGAAGCAGCCAAAGATGTAGCCACCTACTCCGTCCAGCCCTGGCCCGAAGCAGCTAAAGATGTAGCCACCTACTCCGTCCAGCCCTGGCCCAAAGCAGCCAAAGATGTAGCCACCTACTCCGTCCAGTCCTGGCCCGAAGCAGCCAAAGATGTAGCCACCTACCCCGTCCAGCCCTGGCCCGAAGCAGCTAAAGATGTAGCCACCTACCCCGTCCATCCCTGGCCCGAAGCAGCCAAAGATGCACCCACCTACCCCGTCCAGTTCTACTCATATTGTCTCTCATTGAACGGTTTGCACATTGCCAGGTCTGTTTGAGATCACGTGACAGTTGAACTGATAAAGGGTATGATAACTTTGATATGTTGGCGATAGTTGTAATAGTGATGACGGCCAGACTTATGTAAGTGATAATGAGGTCAACGATAGTTGAGGACTCGAGCGATGATATCGGCAATGATGATCATGGCGTTGCTGGTGAGACGAGCACGCTCAGCGCTTGTATGACGATAATGATGATAGATGTGATACCAAATAAGTTTGCAATCACCAATTATATAGAGCAGATTAGATAATTGCATCTGGAAACGTTAGGTAACTTAGAACAGAGATTTTCATAATTTTCAGCTGAAATTATCAGTCAAAAATATTCATAAAAACAAATTTTTCATTCCAACAAATCTTTGAGATGCTGTTTCAGAACTCGGGCTACAGTCTTCATATTTCCACACATTTCGTGCCAATAACTACCTTATCTCCCAGGTTTGAATTGAATCCCCTAAAAATATCATGTTTTCGTATCATGAATTTATCGCTCCCATTGATTGCACATCAATGAGTTATCATCGTCCGGAAATAGTTTGCTCAGAGACAGTCGTCGTGATAGTACATACATCAGAATCATGGGCTACTTCAGAGAGGCTATACTGCTACAAGCCAGTCTGTTCTCGGTAGCAGAGATGACCTGTATCAATCACACTATCTAGGGACAATTGTTAGTTGATAAGTCTAGACCGTTGTAGAACTCAGAGCTAGGTCACCTGATATCAACAATCTGATATACGAATTCTAATGGACTTATGATATATATTTAGTTTTATCATTTGCTATTCCCTTTTTCGTTAAAAGTGGTCACTTTAATTGATTTGTATGAAAGTGTATGTCGTCGTGTAGCATGTCCATTTTAGAACGTCGCTCCCAACACAGTCTATCTGAAAAAAACACTTTTATCTCTTGCCAAAACTCCAGCCTCCGTCACATTTATACCTAGGCATTCTTGAATATCTTGGTGTCCTCGTCTTCTTGGTTTACCCCTGCCTCTTTTACATACCTTCCATCACCGTTATCTCGAGACCATTGTGTCTCTTGATATTGACCAAAGTATTTACATTTTCTGGCCATAAATGAATTGATAAACCAATTCTCCTCTATACCCAAATCTTGCCGAATGTCTATTTCTCTGTCCAGGGTATTCTGGGGATCTTTCTGTATTAAAGTGTCTGTACAATAGATTAACTATAATGTGTGTGTCTGGCGTCATGAGACCTCGTTGAGGGATGTAATGTGTGTGTCTGACGTCATAGGACCTCGTTGAGTGATGTAATGTGTGTGTCTGACGTCATGAGGCCTCGTTGAGTGATGTAATGTGTGTGTCTGCCGTTTTTAGGCCTCGTTGAATGATGTAATGTGTGTGTCTGACGTCATGAGGCCTCGTTGAGTGATGTAATGTGTGTGTCTGGCGTCATGAGGCTTCGTTGAGTGATGTAATGTGTGTGTCTGCCGTTATTAGGCCTCGTTGAATGATGTAATGTGTGTGTCTGACGTCATGAGACCTCGTTGAATGATGTAATGTGTGTGTCTGACGTCATAAGACCTCGTTGAATGATGTAATGTTTGTGTCTGACGTCATGAGGCCTCGTTAAATGATGTAATGTGTGTGTCTGACGTCATGAGGCCTCGTTGAGTGATGTAATGTGTGTGTCTGACGTCATGAGGCCTCGTTGAATGATGTAATGTGTGTGTCTGACGTCATGAAGCCTCGTTGAGTGATTGGCCTGTCGGACACGTGACATGGAGCATCATCATCTCGATACAACACACCAACAAACATACAACGTTTACCCGGCGAAAAGAGTGCTCACCCAATCGTTTAACGGTCAGGTTATGTTGTTTTATTTGTATGTAATCTGAGATACACGAGGGACAACCACACTTTTCTTCTTCTTCTGCGTTCGTTCTGTCACTCCCACTACCAAACCGTGAACGTTCTCTCACCCCCAATTCCAAGTCCTGAACGTTCTCAATCTCCCACTACCAAGCCCTGAACGTTCTCAATCTCCCGCTACCAAGCCCTGAACGTTCTTAATCTCCCGCTATCAAGCCCTGAACAGAAATTTGCAAGTAGCAGGATGTAGTGCAGAGAACGGAATGTGTTGTGTCGCTAGTTTACAGCTTAACTGCGATATTTGCACATTTCGGTCTGATACATCCGTCTTCGACAAAAACCGAGCTCTATCTGATTGTCTGTGATTCTTCCCAGTGACAGACACACTCTATCTGATTGTCTGTGATTCTTCCCAGTGACAGACACACTCTATCTGATTGTCTGTGATTCTTCCCAGTGACAGACACACTCTATCGGATTGTCTGTGATTTTTCCCAGTGACAGACACACTCTATCTGATTGTCTGTGATTCTTCCCAGTGACAGACACACTCTATTTGATTGTCTGTGATCCAAGGGTCAGCCAGCGCCGAGAGATCCAACTAACTAAGCAGTACACTCTTAAAGAAACTGATATCGACTTCGTGACCAACAACAGTATTGCAAAGACAGGACCTCTTACGTTTGTGAGGCTACGGGTGAGTGTCAGGATCTGACAAGGCTTCACTGTCACCAAGGTGAAGGTTAGAGGACGGCGTGGGCTAGTGGGTAAGTGACACGGCTCACAACCCCAAGGTACTGGGTACGATCCCCATCACAGCACCGGCCGTTACTCCGGGGAAGCAAGCCCTTAGAAAATGCAGGAGGAAGCAGACCTTTACATAAAATGAATGGATGCACTGGGTCGATAGTAAATACACAGTGCATCGCACACCGGCTTGTGGAATAGAGAAATAAGGCGAAAGCTACAAACAAAACAAACAAAATATGAGAGTGCCATGGGCTGTGTATGTCACAGTGCTGAACCAACCGCAGGCTTCCCTCGTCACAGTAGACGGTGTTTGTCGTAATGTGCTGGATCAACCGCAGCCTCGCCGTGTTATAGTTTAACCTCTACATAGGGCCCAAGCAACGTCATTGGGGTTACAAACTTGTGAAGAAACTTAACATCTACAAAGTGGGTCCCATGTGAAAGGCTTGTCCAGGGCCCTGGACCATGTACTGATAGCTGCATAGTCCTGCATGAGTAGAGTGAAGCAATGCAGGAGTTCTTTCTCAAGAAACCTTTCTGCTCTATAGCTTGTGAGTACTTGAGTCATGCAGCTTTCAGAAACCCTGACTGGTTGGACTAGAGCAATGGGACTCTGCTGGGTGAAAACATTGCATAGCAAGGCTCTACCAGGACGATGACCTCCCAAATATTTGCAGGATTGTCCAGAACCAGTTGAGGGTCATGCTGGATGTTTGGTTCAACAACGAAGCAGACAAATCCAGCGATATGATGTTTGGTTCAACAACGAGGCTGACAAATCCAGCGATATGATGTTTGGTTCAACAACGAAGCAGACAAATCCAGCGATATGATGTTTGGTTCAACAACGAGGCAGACAAATCCAGCGATATGATGTTTGGTTCAACAACGAGGCAGACAAATCCAGCGATATGATGTTTGGTTCAACAACGAAGCAGACAAATCCAGCGATATGATGTTTGGTTCAACAACGAAGCAGACAAATCCAGCGATATGATGTTTGGTTCAACAACGAAGCAGACAAATCCAGCGATATGATGTTTGGTTAAACAACGAGGCTGACAAATCCAGCGATATGATGTTTGGTTCAACAACGAAGCAGACAAATCCAGCGATATGATGTTTGGTTCAACAACGAAGCAGACAAGTCCAGCGATATGATGTTTGGTTCAACAACGAAGCAGACAAATCCAGCGATATGATGTTTGGTTCAACAACGAAGCAGACAAATCCAGCGATATGCAGACACAAACCACCCCGAGCGGGTTTCTTTTGCTGAGAGACAAAACCCATATTCTGAAGCGCTGATCAGAGTAGTCCAGAGCAGTCCAGAGCTGGACTAAGCTGTCCGCCCAATCAAAGTATGACTAAAGTTGATATCAACCACAAGCTTGACGCCCAGATGAGGCTGAGAAAGTAATCAGCCTAATGTCCAGTGGCACAGCTCCTGTGTCAGATAATATTCAAGTTAGCAGACCTCCTTCGATCAATTTGTGAAGCAGGTCAGGCACCTCAAGAGCTGGAAGACACCACCATTGTCCACGTGCACAAGCTTGAGTAACCACAAGAGAATCTCCTTCCAATCGATCGAGGTCAAAATTCTGGCTCCAGTCTGACGGACAACGGGGAGGGACTCTGGAAAATCATGGCCAAATTCAGCTGCGCTAGAAAATTCCTAACCTGTTGTCTGCCAGTTTCGTGGTAGCATGTCGTCTCGTATATCAAATGATGGAGAATTGTCTGCAACCTTCTCTGCCATGAACGGGACCGCTCTGTGCTGGCTCCTAGGATCGTTAGCGTGACATCTGCTTCCATGCTTTCTAATGCGGCTGTTCAATTCGTGCCTCCGGCAGTCCCTTAAAAAGGTGAAATAAGCAACAATCTCACATCTCCTCTTTGCTGATTACGCCATTAACACGCACTTCGAATGAGACCCACAAACAACCGTTAATGAGTTTTCAACTGGGTGCACTAACTTTGATTCTGCTGTTAACACCAAGAAAACTCAAGTAATGTTTCTACCTGCGCCCAGAAACTCTACAACAAACCAAACATCACAGTACATGGCCAACGACTCCAAACATTTGATAGCTTTACCGCCCCTCACCAAAGAGCGGGTATCGACAGTGAGGTCTGCAACCGGTTTGTCAGGACAAGTTCTGCTTTTAGAAGAATGCGAACAATGCGAGGAATGGCACGGCTCTAACCACCCTTCTGTACGCATGCGAAACATGGACATTATATAGAAGACATGTCAGAAAACTCAACCATTTCCTTATGAGCTGTCTCAGCATACTACTCGGGATCGGCTGGAAGAATAGAGCACCCAGCTCTGAAGTCCTCAACACGACTGGGCTCCAGGCATCCAACGCTGCTGCAGAGAAGCCAGATAAGATGGACTGGAAATGGTATTTACATGTTTGATGAGCTCCATCCAGCTGTTAAAATGCGAGCCCAAGACAGGCATGCGCTCGTCGGGAATGTGAGGGAAAGGGCGGGGGGGGGGGGGACAAAAGAAACGATTCAAACACTCTAAAAGTGTCTCTGAACAGTTTTCTCAATGGCGCCACCTCTCGTGAGCTGCTCACACCGAACCGCACAGCCTGGCGCACTGCCATCACACATTATGCTCGCATCGCAGAGAAGACAGTCTTCGCTGCGGTGCAGAAAAAGCGAGCTGCATGAAAGGAGAGAATGCCACAGACCACGTCTACGTGTCCTATAGTCTGCTACACTAGGATCAGACGGCCATATACAGCCACACCCGAACACACAAACCTGTCGCCATCTTCGCCAGCGTTCCTTGCGATGGGCAACTATTATTATTGCTAGATTTCTATTCTATTTTGATAATTATCATACGTTTCATTGTCTCAGAGCCGATGTTCAACTGAAACACCTGATTTTTTTTATTTATTTGAATCCCCAATTCCTGAGTTCTTGTTCGCTTTGAACCTGCGTTACCTGTGGCATCCACATATCTGAGATCATGTATCGATAATTCACGGTTATTGACTCCTGACATCTCCTCCGTCAGTTCCCGGGTCTGTTCTGTGCAGTTATTAAACAGAAGAGGGACAACTTGCATCCTAGTCACTCTCCTCTCCTCTTACATCTACGCTTGGCGAGGAAAGTCTGTCAGGTCTTGCAGCTTGCTCCCAGTATAGGTTAATGATTACTGTTGGACTTTCTCCTTCTGTATATATCTTTTCTAGAACTTAACTCAGTTAATCATGATGGACCCTAGAACTTAACTCAGTTATTTATGATGGGCCCTAGAACTTAACTCAGTTAATCATGCTGGACTCTAGAACTTAACTCAGTTAATCATGCTGGACCCTAGAACTTCAGTTAATCATGCTGGACCCTAGAACTTAACTCATTTAATCATGCTGGACTCTAGAACTTAACTCAGTTAATCATGCTGGACCCTAGAACTTAACTCAGTTAACCATGCTGGACTCTAGAACTTAACTCAGTTAATCATGCTGGACCCTAGAACTTAACTCAGTTATTTATGATGGACCCTAGAACTTAACTCAGTTAATCATGATGGACCCTAGAACTTAACTCGGTTAATCATGCTGGACCCTAGAACTTCAGTTAATCATGCTGAACCCTAGAACTTAACTCAGTTAATCATGATGGACTCTAGAACTTAGCTCAGTTAATCATGCTGGACCCTAGAACTTAACTCAGTTAATCATGCTGGACTCTAGAACTTAACTCAGTTAATCATGATGGACCCTAGAACTTAACTCAGTTAATCATGCTGGACCCTAGAACTTAACTGAGTTAATCATGCTGGACTCTAGAACTTCAGTTAATCATGCTGGACCCTAGAACTTAACTCAGTTAATCATGCTGGATCCTAGAACTTAACTCAGTTAATCATGCTGGACTCTAGAACTTAACTCAGTTAATCATGCTGGACCCTAGAACTTCAGTTAATCATGATGTACCCTAGAACTTAACTCAGTCAATCATGATGGACCCTAGAACTTAACTTCCTATACTGGTTTAGAAGGCTCAACAGAGCTATCAAAGATCTAATTGTAATCTAAAGCACAGAACGTGTTTTTCTGTACTTCTATACATTTTACTGTTAGAAGCCTGAAACAGAACATTGCTTCTTCTCTTCCATTGTTCTGTCTACATCCGAAATGTTCATCCAGAACTTGGTTGTCAAGCCAAGATCCTGTCACGCCTTGCAGCGCACAGCAAATATGGTGTAAGGCCCAGATTATTTTGTAACTGACGGCACCTAGTGGATTGGTTGGTTTTCTAGTCTAAGTATAATTATATTCTGTATCATTACACGAGTTCGTTGTGGCCCATCAGTCGACTGTTCTCAGGTAAGAAATACAGTTGTAGGTCTCTATCCTTGCTTCTCCCCAACCTTGCAGGTCTCTATAATTGCTTCTCCCTAACCATGTAGGTCTCTATCCTTGTTTCTCCTTCTCTGGTGTTTGGTTTCTTACTTATGTACGTTGTTTTGTGAGGCTGGTTTCGGTTGTTCTTTGTATTGTGACGAGATAGATGTTCTGTTAAATGTGTCGTTCTCTCTTAGGATAGAGAGAAGGAAATATATGACAACTCATGCCTTGACGGTGATGGCACTGAGAACCAATAAATATGTGCTCGCGCGGCCCTTGGTGTGATATGAGACCCACACCTGGCACGAAGCTTCCTATCACTTGGACACCTGATTGGGTTGTTGAACACTAGGCCCAGAAAGTGACGTCAACTGCTTGGCTGTGGCTTTGATCGACAGGTCCATGTGGGTCGCATGCTTAGGATACCATTTAATGATGAGAATCATCCATATCATATCTGACCCCCGTGTGGAAATATTCCTCTGTATCTTGAACGGTTAAAGGGGCAGATCACATGTTGATATCGGTGCAGATTGAACTTGAAACAGTTTCACAGCACGTCTTCTCAAAGCGACCAGCCAATGTCTGCCAGAACCGTTCCACTTTAGAGATGCTCTCTGCTTACATCAGATATGATTCTCCCGCCCTAAAGATGATTTGTGAACATCAAGCTAACAGCAGACACAAGATCGGGGCAACAGGTAAGGATGGAGCAAGGGCAATCACATTCACAGTCTTAGGACATGTGAGGACATGATACAGAGTGAGGACATGATCCAGAGAGAGAGGACATGATCCAGAAAGGGGACATGATCCACAGAGGGGACATGATACAGAGAGGGGAAATGATCCAGAGTGGGGACATGATAAGAGTGTGGACATGATACAGAGAGGGGACATGATACAGAGAGGGGACATGATCCAGAGTGGGGACATGAAACAGAGTGGGGACATGATCCAGAGTGGGGACATGATCTAGAGTGGGGACATGATACAGAGTGGGGACATGATACAGAGAGAGGACATGATCCAAAGTGGGGACATGATCCAAAGTGGAGACATGATACAGAGAGAGGACATGATACAGAGTGGGGACATGATACAGAGTGGGGACATGATACAGAGAGAGGACATGATCCAAAGTGGGGACATGATCCAAAGTGGGGACATGATACAGAGAGAGGACATGATACAGAGTGGGGACATGATCCAGAGTGAGGACATGATACAGAGAGAGGACATGATACAGAGTGGGGACATTATCCAGAGTGGGGACATGATACAGAGAGAGGACATGATCCAGAGTGGAGATATGATCCAGAGTGGGGACATGATCCAGAGTGGGGACAGGATACAGAGTGGGGACATAATACAGAGAGAGGGGACATGATACAGAATGGGGACATGATACAGAGTGGGGACATGACACAGAGAGGGGACATGATCTAGAGTGGGGACATGATACAGAGAGAGGACATGATACAGAGTGGAGACATGATACAGAGAGGCTACATGATACATAGAGAGGACATAATACAGAGTTGGGACATGATACCGAGAGAGGACATGATACAGAGAGAGGACATGATCCAGAGT
This sequence comes from Ariolimax columbianus, assembly GCA_036924085.1. Classification (NCBI taxonomy): domain Eukaryota; kingdom Metazoa; phylum Mollusca; class Gastropoda; order Stylommatophora; family Arionidae; genus Ariolimax; species Ariolimax columbianus. The sequence goes on from JAVGWX010000001.1 coordinate 177,475,913, forward strand.
GGGGACATGATCCAGAGTGGGGACATGATCCAGAGTGGGGACATGATCCAGAGTGGGGACATGATCCAGAGTGGGGACATGATACAGGGTGAGGACATGATCACACTATCCTGTACAAACTGGCTACACTATCCTGTACAAACTGGCTACACGTATTGTAGCCATCATTACCGCCACACCTTCGATTGGTTTATTTCTATCACTCTTCCCCGAGCCCTACTTTTGGGCTTGATCTTGGTAACTAGCTATGGAAGCCTATATGCCTTAGCGTCCCTGTCCATAGATGGCCTCTCCCATCTGTTAAGTGGCTACCTCTACTGGCTCATATCCAGAAGATTTCTCAACAAACTGCTATTACCTACCACACTAAAACTGCTATTACCTACCACACTAAAACTGTTATTACCTACCACACTAAAACTGCTATTACCTACCACACTAATACCGCTGCCAACCCTGCACCCTGCCTATCCGAACAAGAATTGACTCTTCTGGTTGTCTTGAGAGACTGTCCATAAACGATTCTGTACTAATAAACGGCTAACAAGAATGAGAGTCTGTAATGTAGACAGCTCGGTGTAACCCTGCTGGAACCTCTACCCGATCTCCCATGCTTCTAGTTCGTACACATCAACTTTTTTTGTGTAGAGCAAAGTTGTGGGTATTCAAACAAGGAACGAACGAAGGTTGGCGGCCTGACTGGGAAGACTGAGATCGTTAGAAACTCATCAGGTTCGTACGATACGTTGGTGCTTAAGGCAAAGCGAAAACAGGTGCCGAATGTGAGCCGGAGTTGAGCTGATCCCAGGGTTAAGTGCGCGTGATGTATGAGCCTGAGACAGTCCAACTCTTCAAATATAGGCCAGCAGTAACCCCGCATCAGACATACTCTGTGGACCAATTGCTGCTACTGGTAGCTGGGGTTGCTAGGGAAATATGACGAGAAGTCATGACTTGACATGTTGACTTAGTTATGATTTCAGACGTGTGATTATAGACGTGTGATTGTAGACGTGTGATTGTAGACGTGTGATTGTAGACGTGTGATTGTAGACGTGTGACTGTAGACGTGTGATTTTAATCGTGTGATTGTACACTTGTGATTGTAAACTTGTGATTGTAAACTTGTCATTGTAGACGTGTGATTGTAAACTTGTGGTTGTAAACTTGTAATTGTAGACTTGATGATTGTAGATGTGTGATTGTGGACCTTTAACTCCAGACCTGTGTTTGTAGATTTGAGATCGATGATTTGTCATTGTAGACTTGCGATTCTAGATTTGTGATTGTATACTTTCGATTGTAGACTTTGTATTGTAGCCTTCAGATTGTAGGTTTGTGATTGTAGACTTGAGATTGTACAGTTGGTATTGTAGACTTGTAATTTTAGACTTGTTGTTATAGATTTATGATTGCATTTTGATTGCAGACTTGGTATTATAGATGTAAAATTGTAGACTTGAGATTAAAGTCGAGATTAGAGACTTACCATTGCAGAATTGTGATTGTAGACTTGTGGTTGTAGACTTGTAATTTTAAAATTGGGATTCTAGACTTCGTATTCTAAACTTGTGATTGTATACTTGGGGTTGTAGACTTATGATTATGAATATGTGATTGCAAACTTGAGATTTTGAACTTGCGATTGAATACTTGTGATTAAAGAATTGCGATTTTAAACTAGTGATTGTATAGACTTGGTACTGTAGAGTTCCGGTTGTATAGACTTGGTACTGTAGAGTTCCTATTGTATAGACTTGGTACTGTAGAGTTCCGATTGTATAGACTTGGTACTGTAGAGTTCCGATTGTATAGACTTGGTACTGTAGAGTTCCGATTGTATAGACTTGGTACTGTAGAGTTCCGATTGTATAGACTTGGTACTGTAGAGTTCCGATTGTATAGACTTGGTACTGTAGAGTTCCGATTGTATAGACTTGGTACTGTAGAGTTCCGATTGTATAGAATTGGTACTGTAGAGTTCCGATTGTTTAGATGTGATTGTAGAGTTTGGATTGTAAATTTAGTATTTCAGACTTATGATTGTAAACTTGGAATTGATAACTTTCGATTGTAAACTGGTATTGTAAACTTGTGATTTTATACTTGGTATTGTAAACTTATGATTCTAGACTTATAATTCTAGACTTGGGATTGTAGACTTTTATTGTAGACTTAGGTTTGTGAACATGATTCTGGACTAGGATTTTAGACTTGGAATTGTAGTCTTGGGATTATAGACAGGTGATCATTTATTTGTGATTGTAGACTTGAGATTCTAAGCTTGTGATTGTAAATTTGTAGATGTAGGCTTGTGATTGTTAACTTTAGATTGTAGACATAATTGTAGATTTGTCATCATAGACGGTATAGTGGTCAATAATGAATGTTGACTTTCAATTGTAAACGTGTTATTGAATGCTTGTGATTGTAGACTTGGGATTGTAGACTTATGATTGTCTTGTTTCTAAATGACAAAGAAATGATTGCTCACATGTTTCAATGTTTATAGTAGTCAATAATTGAGCAAGTTTTTATAGCAATTAAAAAAATAATTAATTAAAAACGGTATCTAAAATATGGAGCGCTTCAGTTACAGCAGATTATAGACCATGGAGCCCTTCTCTTACAGGAGGTTATAGACCACGGAGCCTTTCTCTTACAGCAGATTATAGACCACGGAGCCCTTCTCTTACAGCAGATTATAGACCACGGAGCCCTTCTCTTAGAACAGGTAATATACCACGGAGACCTCCTCTTACAGCATGTTATAGATTATGGAGCCCTTATCTTACAGCTGTTACATACCATGGAGCCCTTCTCTTACAGGAGGTTATAGACCACGGAGCCCTTCTCTATGAGCAGATTATAGACCACGGAGCCCTTCTCTTACAGCATGTTATAGACTATGGAGCCCTTATCTTACAGCTGTTACATACCATGGAGCCCTTCTCTTACAGCTGTTATAGACTATAGAACCTTTCTCTGACAGCTATGTCCTGCGTAGAGAGGATTTCGCCGTCAATAAAATTCTTCTCTTTGTTTAGTTTCAGTTGGGAACTCCGACATGGATAACGTGAGAAGTTGTTGATGCTTGTCTCATGCAGGACCTGAGCAGTAATGTTTGGCATATAAAACAATGATGGCCTACCTTGAAATATTTGTGTCCTTGTAAGACGAGTGTAAATAAAGACATTTATTGTTTGGGTGTTGAGGAGCCGTTACAACTTCGTCATCTATCTCGTCATGAAATCTTCTTCGTTTTGGAGATGACGACTGACTAAGTAGATGTTTCCATGTGTGTTGCATCTTCGGGCGGCTCAGACGGCCTCTTCTTGCAGGTCTGGCTGCTAACTTCAATCGTTTATTTGACAGCTCTCTGGTGATTTGGTAGTTGTTCTCCCTCGTTCTTTGTTCCAGACAAAGTCCTTTTGGCCGTAACGGTAATGTCGTTTTGTTTTATCTTTTGTGGTCATTGAAATTATACATATTTGTTTTTATGATTTTATCGAGTTTCTTACAGACTGAAAACATAAAACTCTGTTTCAGAGAAACATAAAACTCTGTTTCAGAGATATTGCTGTCTCTTCTTTCATAAAATGTTTTCATCTCAAACAAAACGGTTTGCAAAGTTAGCAAAAACTGTATCAGATCTTTGCAAAATAATAGCTAATTCTTTCAAAGGTTGAAATCACATATTGGGTAGATTAAAGCGGCATCTTTCAATTTTCCAATTGTCGTGTTTCTGTAAATAGATGGTCTGTCGCCAGGATGACATTCAGCCACAAGAAATAGATGGCCTGTAACCAGAATGATACTCAGCCACAAGAAATAGATGGTCTGTCGCCAGGATGACATTCAGCCACAAGAAATAGATGGCCTGTAACCAGAATGATACTCAGCCACAAGAAATAGATGGGCTGTCGCCAGAATGACACTCAGCCACAAGAAATAGATGGTCTGTCGCCAGAATGACACTCAGCCACAAGAAATAGATGGCCTGTAACCAGAATGACACTTAGCCACAAGAAATAGATGGCCTGTAACCAGAATGACACTCAGCCACAAGAAGCAATGTATGGGTTCTCCATTCACAAGTATGTCCTCGTCTGTGAGAGTCTCGTCGATCAACGAGATGTGAACACATCCAGGCTCAACTCCCAATACAACAGCCCAGTCTTCTGAACAACACGTGCATCTACTCCCTCTGCTGGATCCTCCAAGCCATGGATGCCATCTGTAAGACATGAATGAGCTTTTTATGAACACCTTTAAATTGTCACGGAAGAACATCTCTGGAGAGTCTACCAGTTAGAACCACGGATACTTGTATCCATATATGGCTCAGTTAACAAAGCCAATGTGGTATTTCTAGTTGGAACATGGGCGTTTAGGGCAGGGGAGATTGGGCTGGGGACTCTGGGAACAAAGGTAGCCTGAATGCGTGCTAAGGTCAATCACCGGTTCTTCTTCTTCATCGTAAGCTGTTTACAGCGGTATTTACGTTGCACTGATTTAATTTGTTAGCCAGTGGCTCAGTGCATCCGATTTCAACAGGCGTTTCTGTAGGGTTGCCCTCCTTAGCCTTTGGCTGTCCCCAGCCTAACTGCAAGGCAGCAGTTGTTTTTGGTCAGAGTTGTCTCTCTTAGGAAGTTGTCTTACAGGACTATCGAGTCTTCCCGACTCGTGTCTATAGCGTTTGGCAATGATATGATGGACTATGTACTAGTTTGTACTATCCCGGAAGAGAGGCAGTCCAGTGTGACTTTTTCCCAGGATCGTCACGTCCTGCCAGAAACGTAGCATATGCATATGAGTGAGGTATCTTTTTGCTCGCTTTATTTTCTCGGCTCATCTGCAGTGATGGTACGCCTAGCATTCCCCGCCACCCGGGAGCTTGTCACCATAGGGCAGGAGGTGCAATGTCCGCTGGACTGCATCTCTTCTGCGTCCATTGGAATGACTGATAGCAGACAGATGCAAAGAGCGAGGAAGGAGTGCATTTTACCAGGTGCATTCCTGCGGCTTCGATCGGGCCGGGACACAAGCCCCAGCCATTTCGTAGCCTCCCATCTCAGCGGTGCTGAGATTTTGGGCGGGATTCTGGCTTAGAGGCGTTCGGCCGTAATCCCTCAGATGGTAGCTTATCAGTCAAGCACGTGGACCAAATGTCAGCGACCTGTGATTCCTCTCGAAATAGTGCATTTGACCAGGTGACAAGCCTAGTCTTGCACGGAGATGTTGTCCGCCTAGGGAGCAGACATATCTCATGGTCAAGGGTTGAGCCTCAGCAGTTCGCAGTGAGGTAGCTGATCTACTGCTTAGGGCACCCGACCAAGAACTAAGTCTTCTACAAATTATTTCATACCTCATCGCCGTATGGGGTGAATATCGAGCAGCTTCCCGCCCGCTTTTATCAGCGGACGGCAGAGACCTCATTCTGCGGCTTGACCGGGCGGGGCTGGGGCGTGGGCCCCAGGTCCCCACCATGTCGAAGCTTCCCTTTGCATTCGTGCTGGGCTGCTTTTGGGCGAGATTTTTGGCTTAGAGGCGTTCGGCCGTAATCCCTCACCTCGCACCGTTGGCTTATCAATCACCGGTTCGACACTAGGTCGGCAAATGAAAAGAGGGGTTTAGGTGGAATAATGTGTCTGGCACAGGTGACATGTTTAGTCTTGCCGTAAAAATCGTGTCTCAAGTATAGACAGTTCTTAGTTTTGCCAGAATTACGCCGCAAGCGTAATTATATATTTTATTTAATATAGCGAATATAATTAGAGGCGCACTTTCCGCAGGAATATAAGCGGAAGACGGGAAACGACGCAATTTTGAAACTAGGACCGACAGGAAAAATAGTCTGGGTATTATAAAAACCGAGGCATTCCGGGTGCTAAGACAGTCAGAGAGAGAGAGAGAGAGAAAGACTACTATGAGAGAGCACTATTTTCTCAAATTTTGATGGCTTAGTCAGACAACCAACAGAAGGAAATTAGACGGCCATGTTGTTGCTTGAGACTATAAAATACCCTGCAAAGATGAACTCAAGCAAGCTGGCTGGGAAAAAGCTGAGAGACTATTGAGAGTGTGCGTGCATGGTGACTAGACCAGCATACACCCCAAGTCTTGGCCAGTCGCTCTATAGGTGTTTATGTTGGACACCATCCGAACAGTGATAGATATAAATGTGTGTCGCACGTGTAGGACACCTAGATAACGATGCGTCCTCGAATTATATATGCATATACAGTGTGAATACGTGAAGTGATCTAAGTATCTATGAATGCACAGGTCGCCTTATTGCCAATGGTCTGACTGTATGGGAATGTACAGATCGCCTAAAGACGAGGTATGAATGTGTGTCGAATATGTAGGACACTTTGTGAACCGATTTCATTACATGGGAATGCACAGATCGATTGAATACGTGATCACAAGTGAGTACGTGATCGGACTATAAGTGACGTGATCTAAGGACATATGAATGTACAGAACGGATGAGCATACGTGAACCGATTATATGTGAATGTACAGATCACCTGAACGAAGGTGATCTGATTATATGTGAATGCACAGAACGACAGAGTACGTAATCCGATCACGAGGAGGAGTTTGTGATTGTGTGTTGAGTGGGCAGATAAGGGGAGTGTACCGGCAAGAACCTGGGCATGTTGTGCTTGGAGGAAACATCAAAGCTAGTGCTTAAAACCTCCGATTGTAGTTCAATATATATATTATGATTATTTAGTTTAGATGTGCTTTGTTTGTTTTTTGGTGTTGTTAATATTATTTTGTTTCAACAATTATTAAAATTATAATGTTTGTGATATGTCAAGATTAGAGTTTACTGTGTTAATGTATTGTGTGAAGTCGTGTCGTGGTGTGGATACATGTTGTAACTCTTTAGATAAGTAAACTACTCAGCCAAACCTAGACTCTACCACATGTTGTAACTCTTTAGATAAGTAAACTACTCAGCTAACCTTGACTCTACCACATGTTGTAACTCTTTAGAAAAGTGAACTACTCAGCCAAACCTAGACTCTACCACATTTCTTATTTGGGTCCGAGTGACCAGGAAATCTTTGATAGGTCAAGTACTGGGAAACTAAACACCTTCCGCTGCCACACCACGTCCAAATGAGTTGAAGGAATTGAGATGGAAATTACTCTAGTACTAACAACGGGAGCATACTCCAATAACTTCCAAGCGGGTGTAGAGACAGAGATGACTTCTTGTGCGCTTGGGCACCAACATAAAGGTGTCCACCAAGACAACATTGTATCCCTGACTGATCCTTCGTTAGTAATAGCAGCTGTACAACAACACCAAGATGGAGATCTCGAGTAATTTACGTACTCCGTGACACAGCTACCAGCCGAACACCTAGAGCTGGTCATTCCCTGGATCCCCTGCCACTTCAATATCGAAGACAACGGACTGCAGACACGCAAGCAACGTGAAGAAGAGCTTACCTACAGACTCGAGCAAGATCTACGCATGATCAGGCCAAGACAGTGCTTAGCGCGAGCTAAAAAACTGTCATACCACATCTTCCCCATTTCTGGGGTAATCGAGTGGTTTTGAAGGCTGAGGACTACGGGTAGCTCGCCATTGCTGCGCCACGTCGTGTGCTGGCTATGTTTGTTTATTTCACCCCCAACAGAAAAACAACATATGCTATACCGGGGATTCGAACCGCTGCCCTCCTTGTAGGCAGGCAGGCCTCGAAACCATTCGGCCACTATGAATTAAGCTAAACTGGGCATAACAGACCCAAGGGTCAGCTCTACAACAAAATGAGGTTTAGAACAGCTGACAAGTATCCACGTGGGGAGCATGCCATGAAAGGGGAACACCTATTACATGCTCACGCTGGCAGAGAGAGAACAATGATGGGCTAGAGAGACAGACAAGAGCTGTACGGAGATAACAGTTTTGCAAACAACGGTGCCCTTTGTAAGAAACCGGGACCTTGACCTGAGGATGTAAGAGACACCGGGACCTTGACCTGAAGATGAAGGAAGAAGTTGAAAAAGAACAACTTGAAAAACTGGTAGCAGCATGCCTTGTGTTGCCGTATTAACGAAGCGCCATAAAGCGAGGCACGTCAAGCGCAGTACTTCTAATAAATATGCAATGTCTGTAAGTTGAGACCAACTCTAACAAGGGTCGATGCGGGTGAGTACTAGATCATGTTTCTTCGTACCTGACTTTAGGGGTGGGTGGGAGCCGTGGAGAAGGAAGGTTAGCTTGGAAAGGGGGGGGGGGGTGGGGTGGATGTTATGACATGAATATCTGACCATTTTTGCCACCCGCCTTTCATCACCACCACCACCATAACTTCCACCACCATCATCCCCACCATCCCCGTCACCCAATTCACCACCATCATCACCATCATCACAGCTGCGTCAATCACCACCATCGACAGGTCCCAAACATATGTGCCCCATTGAACTTGGACTTGTAACATCCCATCAACTGGTTATTGAACTTGGACTTGTAACATCCCATCAACTGGTTATTGAACTTGGACTTGTAACATCCCATCAACTGGTTATTGAACTTGGACTTGTAACATCCCATCAACTGGTTATTGAACTTGGACTTGTAACATCCCATCAACTGGTTATTGAACTTGGACTTGTAACATCCCATCAACTGGTTTTGGTCGCGAGGCGCCAGCCTCTGACGGCGCGGCTCTCAGTCCTACCTTCTAACGTCGGGCTTGCTCCAGTCTAAGCCATGTGTGGCCAAGTAGCCCTGGTGTGGACTAGCCAGGTGCCCTTCTCTAGCCTGGTTGTGACCTCATGTTGTCAACCCGATCTCTGCTGCAAATTGCAACCACAATCCAGAGAAAGGCTGCACGTGTGAAGTAGATTAAGTACAGTTGAACTGACCCCCCCCCCCCCTCACCTCCAAACCACACTGGCCTATGAGCTCTAACGACACGACACAACCGGAGCAGCAACCCTAACACCAAGTACCAGACGCAACCACCCGCCTAAACTTAGCTGATCCCGAGTGCGTGCGGTACTCTCCCGCCATTTGGAAGCCGTGTCCTAGAAGTCACATAGTTTAATTTACACGTCTGTTTATTGTCCCATAGTTTATATCTTGCAAAAAGGCAAAGACCGCCGTCCATCGTAGACGATAATGCATAATTTATTTTGCTAGCGCTATTTTTAGTAAGGATTAACTGCGCTACTTTTTATCCTCACTCTCTCGTCTCGAGCCACCGGACCCCAGTGGCAAGCTAAGGACAAGAGGACTGCGGGGTGACTACGAGATGCAGGGGACTCCGCATCAAGCACCCGGGAAAAGACGGCGGAGTCCGGAGTCGAACTCACACCACCCGATGACGAGGCTGACGGCTTAACCACTTCGCCACTAAACGTCGTAGTTTAACTTACAGGTCTGTTTATTGTCACATAGTTTAGCTTACACATCTGTTTATTGTAACATAGTTTAACCTACAGATCTGTTTATTGTCACATAGTTCAACTTACAGATCTGTTTATTGTCACATAGTTTAACCTACAGATCTGTTTATTGTCACATAGTTTAACCTACAGATCTGTTTATTGTCACATAGTTTAACTCATAGCCTTTTGCATCCGAGTGTTTCATTTAATAGTTATGTTGTTGTTGTTGTTGTGTTATGCATACAATGAGTACGTTTTCTCTTTTGTTACCCCCCTGGAAAGCTCGGTTTATAATCAAATATGCTATATCGGACATACCTGTTTATAGTCACACACATATCTGACCGATGCGTCTGAACATATGTGATTATACAAGACTAATACAACCTTCTGAAGAGCTGTAATGGCTGACGTGTCCTCATCGTTCTATTCTCCAGCACAAGCCGGACGGTGGTACATGCTTGTCACTTTAATAAACAATTGGACTCGGACGTACAGCACAGGATGACACCCTTCCTCCTCCCCCCCCCCCCCAAATCAGTTACCTCGCCTCCAATAGCTCTCTGGCACATGAAGTGACTTACACAAGACGATTGGATGTGACAGGAAGAGTTAGTCATCCGTCACATTGCCTGACTTCGTGTTTCCAACGTTCCACTTATAGACGCTTCTCCTGCCTGCTTGAGTCAGTCCCAATAGTATGTCCTTCTCTACAGGTGATCAAGTACACAGTATCACGTGATAGCTGTTTACCTTCAATATTGAGATGGTCCGACCATCATATTGTCACAGCAAAGTTCAGGGGCTCGCTGGCCGTCACGCCCCAGTCAGACCAGCTGTCAATGAGTGTCTGGTTAAGTGTCAGGAAAGGGAAGGTAGAGGAAGGGAACTGGTCACACCCCTCCCACCTCCCCCTTCCTTTCCCATCACTTTAACATCTTAAACCTAATATTTTAACGTCTCTAACACTTCATCCCAGAAAGCAGTGTTGCTATGTAAACTATACTATTAATAAAACTGTCATAGTCAGGGCACACAAACAGTTAGGTCTCCTTAGACAAACGACCCGTTCAAACTCACAGGGATGAGCTATCCACGCTCACACAGAATAGGGCTCCACGCTCGGACACAAGAGGGCTCCACGCTCGGACACAAGAGGGCTCCACGCTCGGACACAAGAGGGCTCCAAGCTCGGACACAAGAGGGCTCCACGCTCATACAGAAGAGGGCTCCACGCTCACACAGAAGAGGGCTCCACGCTCGGACACAAGAGGGCTCCACGCTCACACAGAAGAGGGCTCCACGCTCACACAGAAGAGGGCTCCACGCTCACACAGAAGAGGGCTCCACGCTCACACAGAAGAGGGCTCCACGCTCACACAGAAGAGGGCTCCACGCTCTCACAGAAGAGGGCTCCACGCTCACACAGAAGAGGGCTCCACGCTCACACAGAAGAGCGCTCTTCGCTGGAGTCTCATCTCGACTAAATGTACCAAAGTAATGATATCAATATGTAGTGACAGCGCATTCAGGAAAAGCCCGCCTGACACAGATCAACCAACATTGATCTTTGCTTCTCTTGCCGACGCGTGTGTCCGCACTTGGCCCGGGGACATACGTCATGACCAATTCAGCCGGCAAATCAATCAGTCGCCGGCTATGTGAGCTTCCTCCCGCAATCCATTTACACCTTCCGTGTCCCAGAAGGGATAGCGATCCGAGCGGATCACAACAGATGAGAGGGACCCGGACACGCCACTGAACTCTCTCATGCCCCATCTCTTTTCGGCTTGATTCGATTCTGCCACGTAGCATCTCGCCCATCGACTGCTGGGGCTTCATGACTTTAGTCTCTTTGTCCTGCCGATATCAGGACAGCCTGGGACGACCAGTCCCTGTGGGACGTCATCAGCGGACCATCAAACTCGTCGTTCAGAGCACAAGAGCGGGACAGTTTCAAGATGGCGACCGTAAGTGACCACACCACAAGCTCGGGAGGGAGTGCATACCTACAAGCCAGATTGGAATGTGCAATACCTCTCTATGCTGAGATTGGACGAACAGATTCACAGAGGCTGAATTAGCGATCAACTAAGCACACACATTTAAATACCGAACACAGGGAAATTATTTGTGGACGGATAAAGGCTAACATATAGCATAACATAGCATAGCATAACACAGCATAGCATAGTATAGTATAGTATAGTATAGTATAGTATAGTATAGTATAGTATAGTATAGTATAGTATAGTATAGTATAGTATAGTCTAGTCTAGTCTAGTATAGTATAGTATAGTATAGTATAGTCTAGTCTAGTCTAGTATAGTATAGTATAGTATAGTATAGTATAGTATAGTATAATATAGTATAGTATAGTATAGTATAGTATAGTATAGTATAGTATAGTATAGTATAGTATAGTATAGGCGATCAAGGTGCTGAGCAGCGCATAAGCTGCAGTGGTCAGCGACCCATAGCTGACTGCTAGCGTCAGGGCCAGCGAACCAGAGCTGCCAAGACCCTTCTACACCTCCACGCGGTGATTCTGGATAACAGGCTGCAGCAGGGTAGACTGGCTAAGGAGAAGGGATCGAAGAGAGAATGCTAACCCGGTACTCAAAAAATGCTTGCTGAAGTCGGATGTGTTGGACCGAAAGGTGCAAATATCGCAGCCAAGCTGTAAAACTACGACACAACGCATTCCGTTCTCTGGACTACATTCTGCTACTTAAGCCCTTTAAGGGTTTGGTAGTGGGAGATTGAGAACGAACGAAGAAGCAGAAGAAGTATAGTATAGTATAGTATAGTATAGTATAGTATAGTATAGTATAGTATAGTATAGTATAGTATAGTATAGTATAGTATAGTATAGTATAGTATAGTATAGTATAGTATCCCCCTTCAGTTATGACTGACTATATGATGATTTGGCCGTGGAGTGCTTAACTCTCTACCGAGTTTGTGGTTTCTCTGTCCGTGCGGTGTTGTCTCCAGGTCTGAGTGTTGTTTCTCTGTCCGCGTGGTGTTGTCTCCAGGTCTGAGTGTGGTTTCTCTGTCCACGTGGTGTTGTCTCCAGGTCTGAGTGTGGTTTCTCTGTCCGTGCGGCGTTGTCTCCAGATGTGAGTGTGTTTCTCTGTCGGCGTGGTGTTGTCTCCAGGTCTGAGTGTGGTTTCTCTGTCCGTGCGGTGTTGTTTCCAGGTCTGAGTGTGGTTTCTCTGTCCGCGTGGTGTTGTCTCCAGGTCTGAGTGTGGCTTCTCTGTCCGTGCAGTGCTGTCTCCAGGTCTGAGTGGGGTTTCTCTGTCCGTGCGGTGTTGTCTCCAGGTCTGAGTGTGGTTTCTCTGTCCGTACGGTGTTGTCTCCAGGTCTGAGTGTGGTTTCTCTGTCTGCGCGGTGTTGTCTCCAGGTCTGAGTTTGGTTTCTCTGTCCGTGCGGTGTTGTCTCCAGGTCTGAGTGTTGTTTTTCTGTCCGCGCGGTGTTGTCTCCAGGTCTGAGTGTGGTTTCTCTGTCTGCGCGGTGTTGTCTCCAGGTCTGAGTGTGGTTTCTCTGTCTGCGCGGTGTTGTCTCCAGGTCTGAGTGTGGTTTCTCTGTCCGTGCGGTGTTGTCTCCAGGTCTGAGTGTGGTTTCTCTGTCCGTGCGGTGTTGTCTCCAGGTCTGAGTGTGGTTTCTCTGTCCGTGCGGTGTTGTCTCCAGGTCTGAGTGTGGTTTCTCTGTCCGCGCGGTGTTGTCTGCAGGTCTGAGTGCGGTTTTTCTGTCCGTGCGGTGTTGTGTCCAGGTCTGAGTGTGGTTTCTCTGTCCGCGCGGTGTTGTCTCCAGGTCTGAGTGTGGTTTTTCTGTCTGTGCGGTGTTGTCTCCAGGTCTGAGTGTGGTTTTTCTGTCCGTGGGGTGTTGTCTCCAGGTCTCCCTGTGCTGGTGAATGAGCTTGCTATCATCCAGTTTGAGCTGGTTCTTCGTGACACATCTCCACATGCAGTTATTGATCATAGTAACTCGAGACAAAATGCTGCCACGTGTGGTTTTACATACTTCAGACAGGAATCATACAGTTCACACAAGACTTGTCCCATAGATCAGAGATGGATAGACCAGAGATGGATAGACCAGAGATAGATAGACCAGAAATAGAGAGACCAGAGATAGAGAGACCAGAGATAGAGAGATCAGAGACCACTATTATAACTCCATGAAACATTGCTGAAGACAATCACGTGACGCATGTGCTGTAGTGAAAAACAAGAAATGTGATCTTTATGTAACATGCACGCACGAGCACACACACACACACACACACACACACACACACACACACACATAACAACAACAACATCATCAGTATCAGGAACAACAACAGATTACAGATCTCCCCACGCTGCTCCTGATACCACTACCCCCTCTAGTGGACGGCCTCTAGACTTTCATTAACCAACCAACAGGTAGAGCCACCAGCAGCTCATGCAAACCCTTTCTTCTCGGGAACATTTTACTCATGGATGATGATGGAGGACAACTCCTACCATATCTGAGTGCAGCATGTATTATCAGAATATATATCCGTGCTGTTGTGTGACTTCTTCTATCATTGACATTGGCTGTGGACAAGGTGAGACCCGCAGAGAAACAGGGAGAAACAGACACGAACATCTCGATGCTGGGACAAGATGGTGTGAGAAGTCCTAACAAGAGACAAGATGTTGTGAGTAGAACTAACAAGAGACAAGATGTTGTGAGTAGAACTAACAAGAGACAAGATGTTGTGAGTAGAACTAACAAGAGACAAGATGTTGTGAGTAGAACTAACAAGAGACAAGATGTTGTGAGTAGAACTAACAAGAGACAAGATGTTGTGAGTAGAACTAACAAGAGGCAAGATGTTGTGAGTAGAACTAACAAGCGACAAGATGTTGTGAGTAGAACTAACAAGAGACAAGATGTTGTGAGTAGAACTAACAAGAGACAAGATGTTGTGAGTAGAACTAACAAGAGGCAAGATGTTGTGAGTAGAACTAACAAGAGACAAGATGTTGTGAGTAGAACTAACAAGCGACAAGATGTTGTGAGTAGAACTAACAAGAGACAAGATGTTGTGAGTAGAACTAACAAGAGACAAGATGTTGTGAGTAGAACTAACAAGAGGCAAGATGTTGTGAGTAGAACTAACAAGAGGCAAGATGTTGTGAGTAGAACTAACAAGAGACAAGATGTTGTGAGTAGAACTAACAAGAGGCAAGATGTTGTGAGTAGAACTAACAAGAGGCAAGATGTTGTGAGTAGAACTAACAAGCGACAAGATGTTGTGAGTAGAACTAACAAGAGGCAAGATGTTGTGAGTAGAACTAACAAGAGACAAGATGTTGTGAGTAGAACTAACAAGAGACAAGATGTTGTGAGTAGAACTAACAAGAGGCAAGATGTTGTGAGTAGAACTAACAAGAGGCAAGATGTTGTGAGTAGAACTAACAAGAGGCAAGATGTTGTGAGTAGAACTAACAAGAGACAAGATGTTGTGAGTAGAACTAACAAGAGACAAGATGTTGTGAGTAGAACTAACAAGAGACAAGATGTTGTGAGTAGAACTAACAAGAGGCAAGATGTTGTGAGTAGAACTAACAAGCGACAAGATGTTGTGAGTAGAACTAACAAGAGACAAGATGTTGTGAGTAGAACTAACAAGAGACAAGATGTTGTGAGTAGAACTAACAAGAGACAAGATGTTGTGAGTAGAACTAACAAGAGACAAGATGTTGTGAGTAGAACTAACAAGAGACAAGATGTTGTGAGTAGAACTAACAAGAGGCAAGATGTTGTGAGTAGAACTAACAAGCGACAAGATGTTGTGAGTAGAACTAACAAGAGACAAGATGTTGTGAGTAGAACTAACAAGAGACAAGATGTTGTGAGTAGAACTAACAAGAGACAAGATGTTGTGAGTAGAACTAACAAGAGACAAGATGTTGTGAGTAGAACTAACAAGAGGCAAGATGTTGTGAGTAGAACTAACAAGAGGCAAGATGTTGTGAGTAGAACTAACAAGAGGCAAGATGTTGTGAGTAGAACTAACAAGAGACAAGATGTTGTGAGTAGAACTAACAAGAGACAAGATGTTGTGAGTAGAACTAACAAGAGACAAGATGTTGTGAGTAGAACTAACAAGAGGCAAGATGTTGTGAGTAGAACTAACAAGCGACAAGATGTTGTGAGTAGAACTAACAAGAGACAAGATGTTGTGAGTAGAACTAACAAGAGACAAGATGTTGTGAGTAGAACTAACAAGAGACAAGATGTTGTGAGTAGAACTAACAAGAGACAAGATGTTGTGAGTAGAACTAACAAGAGACAAGATGTTGTGAGTAGAACTAACAAGAGGCAAGATGTTGTGAGTAGAACTAACAAGCGACAAGATGTTGTGAGTAGAACTAACAAGAGACAAGATGTTGTGAGTAGAACTAACAAGAGACAAGATGTTGTGAGTAGAACTAACAAGAGACAAGATGTTGTGAGTAGAACTAACAAGAGACAAGATGTTGTGAGTAGAACTAACAAGCGACAAGATGTTGTGAGTAGAACTAACAAGAGACAAGATGTTGTGAGTAGAACTAACAAGAGACAAGATGTTGTGAGTAGAACTAACAAGAGACAAGATGTTGTGAGTAGAACTAACAAGAGACAAGATGGTGTGAGTAGAACTAACAAGAGACAAGATGGTGTGAGTAGAACTAACAAGAGACAAGATGTTGTGAGTAGAACTAACAAGAGACAAGATGTTGCGAGTAGAACTAACAAGAGACAAGATGGTGTGAGTAGAACTAACAAGAGACAAGATGGTGTGAGTAGAACTAACAAGAGACAAGATGGTGTGAGTAGACCTAACAAGACATACACATCTAGACCCTGATCCTTACTCAATTAGGGAGACGCTCTACTTCACTTGATCTCAATCTACCATAACAATTTCACTCTCCCTCTCTCTTAATTTCACTCTCTCTCTCTCTCTCTTTCTCTCTCTCTCTCCTGTAGTCGATGCGTTCTGTTATTGAAACACTCGCTGGGAAGGAGCAGAGATCAATCAAACAGAGGCGGCGATTTTGCGGTGAATTGGGAGGGTGTGAGAAATGGGGCGGGGGGAGGAGGCAAAACGATATAAACATTTAGCTCTTTTTTATGTAGGATAAAAACACCTCATTACAGGTCCATGAGCGAACAGATTTCACGAGCGAGTCGGGTCAGTCATTGGCTGAAACTTTAGGCCCCGCCCAACACTTTCGGACACCAGAGAAGACGACTACGCCCCCCAGATCGACAAGCGTTCTACGTTCAGTTTCTCACAGCCAGGTTCAAGTCAAAACAAATCACAACCAGCTGGTGGAAGGGCTGGGATTGGCCGTCGGTTTGTTGACGACTGGTAGCCAGCCACTGACAGGCCAGGACGGTTATTGACATCCTGTCAGTGTAGCTAAAGCCACCGGGGTGGTAGTTGTCAATTTGTTTGTGCCGATGTCAATGTCAGTCAGTCATTCAGAGGATCGAGTCAATAACAGATTTCTAATATGACAGCGCACGCTCTCCTACACTGACAGCCACAACACTTGGACAACTATTTTCTCTGTCATTATCAGTAACTGACGGCGACACGAGTTGGGTACGTCCTTTCAGCATTGTCGTCCACTGAACGTTTCTGGAGACAGACTCCGGCTGTAACTAAAACAATCGAAGCGTCCCCACACACGGCCGATGTGACAATGAAGGCTAGTGCGCCTACATACCTGTAACTGTCAGCTGACTGACATCATCAGCCCGTGTCGCACATCACCTGCTCCTGTGAATACACATCAAACAACTATCGAGATTATGTTGAACAAAATATTCGTTGGAGAATTGCAGGTTTATGGAAAATGTAAACTCAATCGTTCGTAAGTAACTCGTTTTATTTGTCAATGTAACGAATGTTGAATGATTTCATTACTTCCTAGTCACAACATGTACGTGCAAACCCAGTCTCTAGCTAGCACCTTCACTATTCCGCTCTGACACACCTGCCAGTCTTGTTAATCGTACGTCTACCATGTCAAATGTCTGTCCCTGCCGAAGATGGATGTGTCGGGCCGAATGGTGCACATATCGCAGTCAAGCTGTAAACTAGCAACACAGCACATTCCGTTCTCCGGACGGACTACATCCTGCTACTTTCAAAGCCCTAACAAATTGAGACCTTCTTGTGTTAGGGTCAGCAAACCATAGCTTACAATCCTAGACCTTCTTGTGTTAGGATCAGCAAACTATAGCTCGCAAACCGAGACCTTCTTGTGTTAGGGTCAGCAAACTGTAGCTCACAAACCGATACCTTCTTGTGTTAGTGTCAGCAAACCATAGCTCACAAACCAGGGTTTGGTAGCGGGAGATTGAGAGCTTTCAGGGCTTTGTAGCGGGAGATTGAGAACGTGCAGGGCTTGGTAGCGGGAGATTGAGAACGTCCAGGGCTTGGTAGCGGGAGATTGAGAACGAACCTAGAAGAAGAAGACGAAATGTTCGTCAGGAAAACTCTAATGGATGGAATCCTCTGCAGCATTTATACTCAACCATTCACTGATCAACAATTCCTGTGAAATTTGACATTCTCTTCTCCTTATCGACCTGAACATAATTGACTCATTTTATATAACCGTTTATTGATGTTATTATTGAAAATAATTATTTTGTGAGAAACTTATAACAGCCAAATAGGTTGGCAGTTGAAAGAAGTAAAGTTCTACTAAGGACATGCTTGATTATTTCGTATTTAATTTGTTTGTTAAGCTCTTACACAAATATTTAAACTGTAGTTACCGGCGTGAACGAGAGGCAAAGAGAGAGAGAGTCGAGTTGGTAGATCTGCTATCTGTATTTTGGTCAAGGCATTCTTTGACTGAGACGCGGCACGCCATGACCATGGTCTGTAGTTGGTACTCTAACACTGATCGTAATTCCAGATGGTGCCTTTACTTGATATGAAAACCATCAACTCCAAACTTGACACTCCGACCTACAGACTACATGTGCTGTGGATGTGGGACTCAGACACGGGCTGAAAGTAAATCGATGACTCATTCATTGATCGATCTCACAAATGTTGATTTGTCACTACTCTCAAGACCTGACTGCTGATGATTGATGAATAATAACCAGATGATCTTCGATGAGTCGCCTCATCATGTGACGTCATCGTCAGCAGCTGCAAACTCATTTTGTGTTACTCTACTCATGATATTAGACACATTGTTTGTATATATATGTGTGTGTATTTGTACGTATCTTTAATTTGGGTGAGTGTGTATTTGTGTGCGTGTGTATATATGTGTGTGTAGTGTTTGTCGTGTAGTGTGTGTGTCTGAGTTTGCTAACAAATTCACTAAGAAGTTGTAAATTGTTTGACACCAATAGTTTGGCGAGATTTCTTTTGCGCCTGAAGTAAAATGTCCAATTGGGGAGAATCTGGTAGGCCAGACGTTCTTGTGTCCTCAGGTGAACTGGGTCACTATTTGTTGCTGTTCATGTTTTGGGTAGCTTCAGTAAAATAGTCCCCCATTATACCAGCTTCAGTAAAATAGTCCCATAATTATACTAGTTTCAGTAAAATAGTCCCCCATTATACCAGCTTCAGTAAAATAGTCCCCCATTATACCAGCTTCAGTAAAATAGTCCCATAATTATACTAGTTTCAGTAAAATAGTCCCCCATTATACCAGCTTCAGTAAAATAGTCCCATAATTATACTAGTTTCAGTAAAATAGTCTCCCATTATACCAGCTTCAGTAAAATAGTCCCCCATTATACCAGCTTCCGTAAAATAGTCCCATAATTATACTAGTTTCAGTAAAATAGTCCCCCATTATACCAGCTTCAGTAAAATAGTCCCCCATTATACCAGCTTCAGTAAAATAGTCCCCCATTATACCAGCTTCAGTAAAATAGTCCCATAATACTAGTTTCAGTAAAATAGTCCCCCATTATACAAGAAACTGTTAAGAATAAAGTGCAGACAGTTATAGCGTATGTACATTCAAACATGTGTGTATGAACATTTGTGTGAGAAGGCTTAGAGCTGTGTACATTTCTGCTATTGAAACAATATTAGGATAATTCTTGTCTCGACTAGACCGGACATGAGTCTAGACCAGTCTATTTTTCAGTTTGACATCACTGCATGAACGAATGAATGGCATCTTTTTGAAGGTGATCTACGTGGGAATATGTCCTTAGTGTTCCGCCTAATTAGATGCAAGCGTTGTCACAATGTACACGTTCTACTAAAGGTGCATGGGGTTGAAAGATGCCGTAACCTCCAGTCTATACAGTTTATCTACATTCAGGAGAAGTATTCCTGCTACATTCAGGAGAAGTATTCCTGCTACATTCAGGAGAAGTATTCCTGCTACATTCAGGAGAAGTATTCCTGCTACATTCACTTCATTGTTAGGTAATCTTCACATCCAAATAGGTCTTGGATATTGTAGAATAACAACTTAACGTCTTTATACTGGTTTAGAAGACTCTGCAGAGTCTGTATACAACCAATTTCATTTACATTTCCTTGTTTACAAGCTATGGGTATCCAATCTATTCTTAAATTCATTAATTGATCCTGTCCCAACTACTTCCCTTAGGAATGCATTCCAAGCATTCACCACTCTCTGACTAAAAAAATGTTTCCTAATATCTAATCTGGACCTTCCTTTAGTAAATTTGTAGCGATGCCCCCCCCCCCCCCCTTTGTTCTTGTAGGTGGTTGCATTTAAAAAAACAAACTTGTTATAGTCTAATTTATCCTTTCCTCTGATCATCTTGTAAACCTGTAGTGTCACCACGAATTCTTTACTTTTCTAGACACTGTGGACTGGTTTTTCTGAGTTTTTCCTCATAACTGTAATTCTGGAATCCCACTATCAGCTTTATCGCTCTTGTTTGTATTCTTTCTAGCATGTTTATGTCCCCTCTATGATAAGGACTCCACACCTGTACACAGTACTCCAATCTAGGTCTAACTAAAGCTTTATACAGTTTGACTATCACTTCCATGCTCCTATGTTTAATATTTCCTTTTATCATATCTAACATTAAATTTGTCTTTTTCGTTGTTACCTGGACTTGCTCACTCACCTTACCTGTATGATCTATTATAACCCCTAGGTCCCTTTCCTTTTCTATCTTTCTAATATTGTTCTCTCCAATTCTGTAATTATGTTCCACATTGGATCTACGCATGTGGATGACTGTACATTTATCTACATTAAACTCCATTTGCCAGCTTACAGACCATTCTCGAATTTTATCTAAATCCGACCTCAATATATCCACTTCTGCTTTAGATGAGACACTACTGCATAGTTTTGTGTCATCAGCAAATTTTGCAATAATGGATCCCATATCAATGTCCAAATCATTTATATATATCAAGAACAAAATTGGTCCCAAACCGAGCCCTGTGGCACTCCACTTTTCACTTCATACCACTCAGAGTACTCCTTATTTATGCCCACCGTCTGCCTTCTTCCCGTTAAGCAATTTTCATCCATTTGGCAACTTCCCCACCTATTCCATGTGATTTTAACTTTCTTAATAATCTTTGGCGAATTACTCAATCAAAGGCCTTTGAAAAATCTAGATAAATAACGTCCACTGGCTACCCTATCTATCATTTTAGTAACCTCCTCCATGAATTTAATAGATTTGTTAAGCATGTTCTCCCTCTAGTAAACCCATGCTGACTATTTCTGATTATATTAAATTTGTCTAAATGCATTACAATGTTTTCTTTGATTATTGACTCTAATAATTTACAGACTATGCTCGTTAAACTCACTGGTCTATAAATCGCTGGATCTGATTTTTTTTCTTTTTTTTTAAAATAAGGGTATCACTCCTGCATTCCAATCTCGTGGGACAATCCCTTGTGTAAGTGATTGAAAAAATGATATACTCAAAGGTTTTACTAACAGGTAGTTCATTTCAAGGATCAATTTTGGATGAATACCATCTTGACCTAGAAATTTATCCACTTTCAACCCCTCCGATTAAAAAAATAACAATTTCCTCCGTAATACAAATTGATCTTAATCCCGTTGTATCCATGTCTCTTTGTAAAATATCTATAGGCCCTGGGGTTTTGTCTTCTTTTGTGTAGACTGTGCCAAAGTACTGATTGAGTAGATTAGCTGCCTCCCTATTCTCACTTATTATTTTCCCTGTACTGTCTATGAGAGGGCCTACTTTGTCTTTCGTTCTTTGTTTATTTCTAACAAGAAAAGAAGCTGTAACGCAAGTCATTGTTCTTTTAACTTTTCTAGAACTGTTTTGAAACTTTCCCACTCTTGTTCAACATCTGTTCTCCCGACAATATATCTCTCCAGATTATGTGGCTCGCTGCCTCTTTCCGCTTCTTAACATATGTTTTAGAGTAGTCCTATGTTCGCGTGTTTATGGTTACTTCCGTCCTTGCTATAAGATCCCATCGTATGATCTTCCTCTTTTTGACTAGATGGACATATGTACCATACTCAAACCACTGAGATTTTTTTTATTTCTCCCCATACACTTTCATTTTTGTTGCTAGAAGAGAAATCATTTTTGATAGTTATATTAACTGAATTTGTACAGTATAATAAAACGCCACCTTCCTTAGCCGTATCTCAAACTACCCTATCCTTCCTTAACATTGTATATCCCTCTATTTCAAGTTCACTATCTGCAATGTCCTCGTGCGTCCATGATTCTGTTAACCCTATTATATCTGGTTTTCTTCTTCTACATACAGTTCCATTTCTTCTCTTTTATTAAATATGCTTCTTACATTTTCATTAAAAAAACATAATGTCAATATCCACGCTCCAATAGGTCTTGGATATGATCTACAAATGTCAATACCCACTGACGACATAATCGACATATCTGTCTCAGCTGGCGAAATAGATCTAATCAGATTATCAGACTGTCAACTGCCGTTCATTGGAACAAGCTATTTGGTTGCTAAGCAACGTGTTTCCTGACTGAACTTACAACAGCTGTCCACCTGGCCCTCTATATCTCGAGCATAGACCATCAACCAACCCTTTCTCACCTTCTATCACCCAGGGGTGCATAGGCCATCAACCAACCCTCTCTCACCTTCTATCACCCAGGGGCTCATAGGCCATCAACCAACCCTCACCAACCAACCCTCACCAACCAACCCTCACCAACCAACCCTCACCAACCAACCCTCACCAACCAACCCTCACCAACCAACCCTCACCAACCAACCCTCACCAGCCAACCCTCACCAGCCAGCCCTCACCAACCAACCCTCACCAACCAACCCTCACCAACCAACCCTCACCAACCAACCCTCACCAACCAACCCTCACCAACCAACCCTCACCAACCAACCCTCACCAACCAGCCCTCACCAACCAACCCTCACCAACCAACCCTCACCAACCAGCCCTCACCAACCAACCCTCACCAACCAACCCTCACCAACCAACCCTCACCAACCAGCCCTCACCAACCAACGCTCACCAACCAACCCTCACCAACCAACCCTGTCCTGTGCAATCTTGTCATTCCTTCCAGCTTCCCCTGTTTTCTTGACTTCCGCCTCCAGATCTCGTCTCCGTGTATTCCTTGGTCTGCCTATACCTCTCCTTCCCTGGGGGTTCCATGACAGGGATTGCCTGGTGATACTAGCCTGGGGCTTCCTTAATGTATGACACACACATCTCTACTTTCTTCTCAAGATTTCCTGTTTCAATTTACCTTGTACCGGTCTCTCTCACAGTATGTCGTTTGTAACGTTGTCAAACCATTTTATTAAAAAAAATATCTTTCTCAGGCATCTGTTGACAAAACCCTGCAGTCTCCTGTTATTGCCTTTGGTCATCCTCCAGGCATCTGTTGACAAAACCCTGCAGTCTCCTGTCATTGCCTTTGGTCCTCCTCCAGCCATCTGTTGACAAAACCCTGCAGTCTCCTGTCATTGCCTTTGGTCATCCTCCAGCCATCTGTTGACAAAACCCGGCAGTCTCCTGTCATTGCCTTTGGTCATCCTCCAGGCATCTGTTGACAAAACCCTGCACCCTCCTGTCATTGCCTTTGGTCATCCTCCTGGCATCTGTTGACAAAACCCTGCAGTCTCCTGTCATTGTCTTTGGTCATCCTCCAGGCATCTGTTGACAAAACCCTGCAGTCTCCTGTCATTGCCTTTGGTCATCCTCCAGGCATCTGTTGACAAAACCCTGCAGTCTCCTGTCATTGCCTTTGGTCATCCTCCAGGCATCTGTTGACAAAACCCTGCAGTCTCCTGTCATTGCCTTTGGTCATCCTCCATGTTTTCCCTCCATACAGCAGGACTGGCTTCACATTTGAATTGAAAATCCTTATTTTTGTCTTCCTTCTTATTTCCTTGGAGTTCCAAATTAGTTTCAACATACCGAATGAAACTCTTGCTTTTTATATCCTCGTCTGTCCCTCCTTCCTTGTTGATGATACTTCCTAGGTATGTAAATACCTCTACCTCTTCCAGTGGCGTTCCTCTCACCCTGATTGGGTCTGTGTTTGCTGCGTTGACCCTAATTATTTTTGTCTCGTACTCATGGATCTTCAAACCGACTTGTTTAGAGGTATAATCCAGTCTATCCAGTTTAGAGGTATAATCCAGTCTATCCAGTTTAGAGGTATAATTCAGTCTATCCAGTTTAGAGGTATAATCCAGTCCATCCAGTTTAGAGGTATAATCCAGTCTATCCAGTTTAGAGGTATAATCCAGTCTATCCAGTTTAGAGGTATAATCCAGTCTATCCAGTTTAGAGGTATAATCCAGTCTATCCAGTTCCCTTTGCTGTTGGCTTTGGCTGTGGAACCGAAGGGCTATATCATCCACAAAATCCAGGTCCTCCAGCTGTTTATCCAAGATCCCATGGATTCCATTTCTCTCATTTGTTGTTACTTTCATAATCCAGTCCACTGCCAGGATGAACAGAAAAGGCAAGAGTAGGCAACCCTGTCGTACCCCTGAATTTTGAATAGCTCTGTGAGTTGTTCTTCGTGTATAACTCTACACTGCATACTTTCATTCGTCCGTCTTATTGTGTTTATGAGCTTTTGAGGAGTTCCATAGTGCCTCAGTAGTCTCCAGAGTATAACTCTGTCGAACGCCTTTTCATAATCAACAAAATTGATGTACAAACTCGAATTCCATTCCAATGATTGCTCCACAATTATCCGCAATGTAGCTATCTTGTCAATCCATGATCTATTCTGTCTGAAGCCCGCCTGCTCATCCACTATCTTGTTATCCACTGCCTTTTCCAACCTTTCTGGTGCTTCTCTAACACCTTTCCCGGCACTGATAATAACATTATTGTATTCTTGTAAATCTCCCTTCTTAGGCAATTTCACCCGGTAGCTCTCTCTCTAATCTTTTGGTAAGCTTTCTTGCTCCCAGATGGCGCCTATCAAGTTGTGGAGCATGTTAGTAGATGTTTCAACATCTGCTTTTATGGCTTCCGGTGGTATCCCATCAGGTCCTGCTGCGTTTCCGTTCATTAGAAACTCTATTGTCCTTCTAATCTTTTCTTTACTAGGATTGTCACAGTTGATCGGCAGGTCCTCCTCTGCTGGTGGGATGTCTGGTGGGTTGTCTGGTGCTGGTCTGTTCAAAAGCTCTTCAAAGTAATCTACCCATCATTTTTTTTTGTTCTTCAAGGCTAGTTATCTTTTCCTCAAGTTTATTTTTGATTGGTCTACCTTGTTGTTGATACTTTCCCGATAGTTTCTTGGTAGCCTAAAATATTCTCACACGTACACTATAATATTCTGACACGTACACTATAATATTCTGACATGTACACTACAATGTTCTGACACGTACACTATAATATTCTGACATGTACACTACAATGTTCTGACATGTACACTGTAACATTCTGATATGTACACTATAACGTTCTGACATGTACACTATAATGTTCTTACAGGTAACTGCTAACAATATAATTCATACCACGTCAAGTTTCATCTGTAGCGAATTCACAAGCTCACATCTGGACTAGCTAGTTGGTAAACACGCCGTAATGTGTCTAAAAGGACTCAATATGCGGTTGAAAGGCGACTTTGCTTCCACAAAAAAATTGTTTAAATACCGAAACAAGAAGAGCAGATATGTACATTGTTTCTCTATAATTAGTGAGGTTATTTGTAGATCAGTCTTCCGTGTCATATGTACGAGATAACCTTCCTTCGTCTGCAGATATTTTCTCTCGTTCCTAGACTTCTCTCGTTCTTAGACATCACCAAGTCATTGTTTTGATATTTATGTGGAAGTGTCAATGCGTGCGTTATTGCGCTCTGTCAAGATTCAAACTGGGACAGTGGATTTACCATCTCCCTTGAGCTCTAAAGAGTTCATTATTTTCTTTGGTTTCTCGTAATTAACTATCAGCTCTGTTAGCTACAATTGAATGACAGGCTGGGTTTGTGTGTAGCTGGTCTACTTGACAGTTCTTGGACATCTTTTGTTCAACGTTGAATTTACCTATGTCATTATGGGCCTTTATGATCAGATAGACAAGGTTCGGGGCGCGCATCGAGGACGCGGACTATCTGTCCCGGCTGTCTGTCCCTGCTGTCTGTCCCGACTGTCTGTCCCGGCTAACTGTTCAACATTTACAAATAACACATTTGCCGACAGATGGAGACAATGTCCCAACTCATTATGGGTCAGATGTCAATAAAAAGTCGCAGAAATGCGAATGACACAGTTGTGTAAGCAAACAAAAACTGAAGCATCAGGTGATTCCAGTCAAGAACAAAAGTCAACTGTACGGATTGGACTGAGAAAATGTGTACTTTGGTCATTAGTCAAGTAAACAAGATCAAATAAGGCGACTAGAACAAATGAAGATCTCTCCCTCAAGGGACAGATGGCATTGGAAACCGATTGCAGCCATCTTTGATGTGAAGATGCCAAACTGAAATGAAGCGAATTTCCGTCCTTATCTTCATTAAAAACATTTGCGTATTCAAAATGTTCTGTTAGTTCCCATTGCTGTTGTACAAGTCTTCTATTGGTGTTGTACAAGTCTTCTATTGTTGTACAAGTCTTCTATTGGTGTTGTACAAGTCTTCTATTGGTGTTGTACAAGTCTTCTATTGGTGTTGTACAAGTCTTCTATTGTTGTTGTACAAGTCTTCTATTGGTGTTGTACAAGTCTTCTATTGGTGTTGTACAAGTCTTCTATTGGTGTTGTACAAGTCTTCTATTGGTGTTGTACAAGTCTTCTATTGTTGTACAAGTCTTCTATTGGTGTTGTACAAGTCTTCTATTGGTGTTGTACAAGTCTTCTATTGGTGTTGTACAAGTCTTCTATTGGTGTTGTACAAGTCTTCTATTGGTGTTGTACAAGTCTTCTATTGGTGTTGTACAAGTCTTCTATTGGTGTTGTACAAGTCTTCTATTGGTGTTGTACAAGTCTTCTATTGGTGTTGTACAAGTCTTCTATTGGTGTTGTACAAGTCTTCTATTGGTGTTGTACAAGTCTTCTATTGCTGTTGTACAAGTCTCCCATTGCTGTTGTACAAGTCTCCCATTGCTGTTGTACAAGTCTCCCATTGTTGTTGTACAAGTCTCCCATTGTTGTTGTACAAGTCTCCCATATTTCCTTTTGCTGCTGTTTCCCGTGTCTCTTTTGCTAGGTCGTCAAAAAGTTGTGACTTGTCTCTGCTGACGTTTGTCTCTGCTGACGCTTGTCTCTGCTGACGCTTGTCTCTGCTGACGCTAGCCCTAACTCTCGGTTTGACTTATGTGTATTAGAAGTCTTTCATAAAACTTGCTTCTAGTATTTCTGGTTATGTTTACCTTTATGTTTACCTTCTTCATTTACCTTTCTTTAATTTTTTCTAATGTTTCAGTTGATGTCCGCGCTTCATGTTTTTGTGTGTGTGTGTGTGTTCTCAGAACATTTCCACAAGTTTAGTTCCATGGCCAGTGTACAACCTTCTGTGTACGACCTTCTGTGTCGACTTTTGTCAATGCGATAACTATATGATACCGCCACACTGTATGTCTATCTCTTTATGCCTCAGGGCTCCTGCTTTCAACTGTTGCCTGTTGTCACACGTGTATGTGTGTCTCTTTGTTCCCTAGGGCTCCTGTACTCAACTGTTGCCTGTTGTCACACGCGTATGTGTGTCTCTTTGTTCCCTAGGGCTCCTCTACTCAACTGTTGCCTGTTGTCACACGTGTATGTGTGTCTCTTTGTTCCCTAGGGCTCCTGTACTCAACTGTTGCCTGTTGTCACACGCGTATGTGTGTCTCTTTGTTCCCTAGGGCTCCTGTACTCAACTGTTGCCTGTTGTCACACGTGTATGTGTGTCTCTTTGTTCCCTAGGGCTCCTGTACTCAACTGTTGCCTGTTGTCACACGTGTATGTGTGTCTCTTTATTCCTCAGGGCTCCTGTACTCAACTGTTGCCTATGGCCCCACTTGTATGTGTATCTCTTTACTCCTCAGGGCTCCTGTACTCAACTGTTGTCATGTGTATCTTGGAAGTTTCCTCTCTATTGTGGCTGTCAGAAGTTGGTGTCTGCTCCTGTACATACTTTTACATCGTGCTATTATGATTTGGACTTCTTATTTATACATGTCTTGTCAGCCTGGTTTTCTGTCCTCTGTCCTGGTGCTAACCATGGTCCTTCATGATCCTCATGTTTGTGGGAAAATGTTCAAGTGGATCAACCACTACCTCAAACAAAGAACGGCCAGAGTCCAAGTACAAGGGCAGATGATCAAAAAGGTGACACTCGAGCAGGGAGTACCCCAAGGGGGAGTGCTGTCTCCCACACTCTTCCTGGTATATATAAACGACATTACAGAGAATATACCAAGGAGAGTCCATAGCTCAATGTTTGCAGACGATCTGGCTATGTGGACCTCTGAAAAGAATCTCACCATAGCAAGAAATCGGATGCAGACGGCCCTAACATCGCTGGAAGAGTGGGCGAACTCATGGCTGGTCAAAATAAACGAGGAGAAAACCACATGCACAATATTCTCGCTCTCATTAAAACCCCAAAGTACCAAATTAAGTCTAAATGGCAAATTCCTGCAGCCAAACGACAACCCAACCTATCTGGGAGTCACATTTGATCGGCGCATGACATGGAAAAGTCAGATCGAGAGAAACCGAATGAGAGCCAGAGAAAGAATGGCAATCATGAGGAAACTTGCTGGCACAAGCTGTGGAGCAGACGAAGGCATACTAAAGAAACTGTACACTGGAAGAGTGAGACCAGTTCTCGAGTATGGCATTGCGGCATGGACAACAGCAGCGAAGGCGAACTTCGATAAAGTTTGCAAACTTCAAAACCAAGCCATGAGAATTATAACAAGAGGCATGAAGTCAACGCCAATTGTAGAACTTGAAAAGATTAAAAACTGCAATCCATGACCGATAGAAGAGACTGCAGAGCCCAGCTGCAGTCTGAGAAACTCCGAAGACTGACTGACCATCCAATGCACCAGAGACTAAACAATTTGGGAAATGGGAAACTAAAGCGGAGAAACTTTGCAGAAATAGCCAAAGCAAAGATGCACGAAGATCCCATAAACGCACTAACAACACCAAAACCCATCACTACTGTGCGAAAACCTACCTGGAGGCAGGATATATTTCCAGAGGGGGTAGAAAATATACCAGGTATTGGAAACAAAAACTGCCAGACTGAAAATGAAAGGAGAGATACTACCCTAAGCTTCATATCGAAAAGCTACCCAAGCATGGACTGGACCCATGCATACACCGACGGTTCTGTAACAAACACTACACAGAACGGAGGGGCAGGAGCATTCCTAAACCTACCAAATGGCAGAAAAATAACACTGTCATTCGCTACTGGTAATTTGACAAGCAATTTCAGAGCGGAGGCAGAGGCACTGAGGGCGGCAGTGGAAGAAATGGTGACACACAAAGAAAATGAGAGCCATATAGTCCTGCTGACAGATGCTCTCGCCGTAGTCACAGCGCTAAAAAGCCAGACAAACACTGATCTTAATGACTTAAGAGCAGCACTCTGCAAACTGTGCCAGCAGTCCGCACCAAAAAGGGTAGTGGTACAGTGGGTCCCATCACACTGCAACATCCATGGCAACGAGGAGGCAGACAGACTGGCAAAAGAAGGTGCAAGACTACCACAAACAGATACCAGTATGACGTACGAGGAGTCAAAACGGCTTATCAAAGCCAGATACATGACCAAATGGGAAACCGAACATACTGGTTACACCAAAAATGCCTATTACCAGTTGAACAGAAGAGAGCAGGTCGTTGTCTTCAGACTTCGCACTGGCCACAATAGACTGAGGTACCACCTATTCAACAAATTGAAGATAGGGTGTACCGACGAATGCCCGTGCGGTACCGGTAAAATGACCGCTGAACATCTGCTGCAGAACTGCCCGACATACGAGGATCAGAGAGAGCAGATGTGGCCATCACCAGTGGAACTGCAAGACAAGCTCTATGGCAGTGGCGACAGCCTCAGGATGACCGCCGCTTTTTTCGAAAAAATAATGGTTACTGTCTGACTGCGTACGAAGAAGAAAATGTCCGTGTCCTTGTCCCTGTCCTTGTCCCTGTCCTTGTCCCTGTCCTTGTCCCTGTCCTTGTCCCTGTCCTTGTCCCTGTCCTTGTCCTTGTCCCTGTCCTTGTCCCTATCCTTGTCCCTGTCCCTGTCCTTGTCCCTGTCCTTGTTCTTGTCCCTGTCACTGTCCCTGTCCTTGTTCTTGTTCCTGTCCTTGTCCCTATCCTTGTCCCTGTCAATGTCCCTGTCCTTGTTCTTGTTCCTGGCATTGTCCCTGTCCTTGTCCCTGTCCTTGTCCCTGTCCTTGTCCCTGTCATTGTCCCTGTCCTTGTCCCTGTCCTTGTCCCTGTCCTTGTCCCTGTCCCTGTCCTTGTCCCTGTCCTTGTCCCTGTCCTTGTCCCTGTCCTTGTTCTTGTCCCTGTCCTTGTCCCTGTCCTTGTCCCTGTCCTTGTCCCTGTCCTTGTCCTTGTCCCTGTTCTTGTCCCTGTCCTTGTTCTTGTTCCTGTTATTGTCCCTGTCCTTGTCCCTGTCCTTGTCCCTGTCCTTGTCCCTGTCCTTGTCCCTGTCCCTGTCCTTGTCCTTGTCCCTGTCCTTGTCCCTGTCCCTGTCCTTGTCCCTGTCCTTGTCCCTGTCCTTGTCCCTGTCCTTGTCCCTGTCTTTGTCCCTTATCCCTGTTCTTGTCCCTGTCCCTGTCCCTATTCTTATCCCTGTCCCTGTCCTTGTCCCTGTCCCTGTCCTTGTCCCTGTCTCTGGCATGTTGGTGGTAACGTAGGTTCCGTACTTCTTCTCGTTTCGGCCCGGTATCTCAGCTATACCCATACGCGTTTTGTACGCTTTATTTTAATCCACAGTACCACCGCAGCCTCGCCTCATTGTAATTTTTTTCTTCAAGTTAATGTGGATAGTTTTATTTGTAAAACGTATTGATGTGTTATATTATGTCTTGTGATTCCTGCGCCTCTTGTCGTAGCACGGCCATTGTGCACGGAGACTGGCTCGTTCTAAAGATCTCTTCATGACCTTGGCATTGAAATGCTTAACAGGACCAGCAACAAGAAGAAAACATAGAAATAAAGAAGTCGGCAATACCTTCACTCTGATATACGGCTGGTGTCTGGCTGGTGTGAGGCTGGTGTCCGGCTGGTGTGCGGCTGGTGTCCGGCTGGTGTCCGGCTGGTGTCTGGCTTATATTCGGCTGGTGTGCGGCTGGTGTCTGGCTGGTGTGCGGCTGGTGTCCGGCTGGTGTGCGGCTGGTGTCCGGCTGGTGTGCGGCTGGTGTCCGGCTGGTGTCTGGCTTATATTCGGCTGGTGTGCGGCTGGTGTCCGGCTGGTGTCCGGCTGGTGTCCGGCTGGTGTGCGGCTGGTGTCCGGCTGGTGTGCGGCTGGTGTCCGGCTGGTGTCTGGCTTATATTCGGCTGGTGTGTGGCTGGTGTCCGGCTGGTGTCTGGCTTATATCCGGCTGGTGTCTGGCTGGTGTGCGGCTGGTGTCTGGCTTATATCCGACTGGTGTGAGGCTGGTGTCTGGCTGGTGTGCGGCTGGTGTCTGGCTTATATCCGGCTGGTCTGCGGCTGTTGTCTGGCCGGTGTGAGGCTGGTGTCTGGCTTATATCCGGCTGGTGTGCGGCTGGTGTCCGGCTGGTGTCTGGCTTATATCCAGCTGGTGTGCGGCTGGTGTCCGGCTGGTGTCTGGCTTATATCCGGCTGTTGTGCGGCTGGTGTCCGGCTGGTGTCTGGCTTCTATCTGGCTGGTGTGAGGCATATGTCCGCCTCGTGTGCGGCTGGTGTCTGGCTTATATCCGGCTGGTGTGAGGCTGGTGTC
This sequence comes from Ariolimax columbianus, assembly GCA_036924085.1. Taxonomy (NCBI): domain Eukaryota; kingdom Metazoa; phylum Mollusca; class Gastropoda; order Stylommatophora; family Arionidae; genus Ariolimax; species Ariolimax columbianus. The sequence goes on from JAVGWX010000001.1 coordinate 177,507,744, forward strand.
TGGCTCGTGTCTGGCTTATATCTGGCTGGTGTGCGGCTGGTGTCTGGCCGGTTTGCGGCTGGTGTCTGGCTTATATCTGGCTGGTGTGCGGCTGGTGTCTAGCCGGTGTGCGGCTGGTGTCTGGCTTATATCCGGCTGGTCTGCGGCTGGTGTCTGGCCGGTGTGCGGCTGGTGTCTGGCTTATGTCCGCCTGGTGTGCGGCTGGTGTCTGGCTTATATCTGATTGGTCTGGGGCTGGTGTCCGGCTGGTGTCTGGTCGGTGTGCGGCTGGTGTCCGGCTGGTGTCTGGCCGGTGTGCGACTGGTGTGCGGCTTATTCCTAGTGCCCGGAGGACAGCCACATCCTCGCCATGCTTATTTTATATCGGCCACCCTTCAATACATTTTGTTACCACACTAGTAGGATCTCCATCTTATTCTGTATGTACTGCTCCTAGGCAACCTTGACCTGCTCGACCAATGAGCGAGCGTTCCGGCTTTTAACTGGAGATTCTCGTAGCCTGAAACAGATCAGCTCTATGCTAGGATTGCCCGTTACATTTTCTGCGCCAGTAAATGGTCTTCTTGTGTAGGGTTGTGATATACTGAGTTTGTAGATGACCTGTACATTTATACGGAGGCTGACTCCATGCCCTTCCCCTGGTAGGCATCTCTTATAACATGACTGGCAGCAGACGCTGTTACTGTTAGTGGTTCCTCTTCAAGAACTAAGCAGCACAAACTAGTCTCTTCCAGAACTGGCCAGCACAAACTAGTCTCTTCCAGAACTGGCCAGCACAAACTAGTCTCTTCCAGAACTGGCCAGCACAAACTAGTCTCTTCCAGAACTGGCCAGCACAAAGTAGTCTCCTCCAGAACTGGCCAGCATAAACTAGTCTCTTCCAGAACTGGCCAGCACAAACTAGTCTCTTCCAGAACTGGCCAGCACAAAGTAGTCTCTTCCAGAACTGGCCAGCATAAACTAGTCTCTTCCAGAACTGGTCAGCACAAACAAGTCTAGAATTTTAATAGATAATAAAATACATTCTGAACGTGGCCTGAGAGGTCAGAGCGTCTGTACACACCTAGATCCAACCCAACACATATCGCCACACCATGACGCTCACATCCTCCATCAAACTTGTAGATGAACCAAGTCCTGTACACAACTAAACTTGTAGATAAACCACGTCATGTACACAACTAAACTTGTAGATGAACCAAGTCCTGTACACAACTAAACTTGTAGATGAACCAAGTCCTGTACACAACTAAACTTATAGATAAATCACGTCATGTACACAACTAAACTTGTAGATGAACCAAGTCCTGTACACAACTAAACTTGTAGATGAACCAAGTCATGTACACAACTAAACTTGTAGATGAACCAAGTCCTGTACACAACTAAACTTGTAGATGAACCAAGTCCTGTACACACCTGAACTCGTAGATGAACCAAGTCCTGTACAAAACTAAACTTGTAGATGAACCAAGTCCTGTACAGAACTAAACGTGTAGATAAATCACGTCATGTACACAACTAAACTTGCAGATGAACCAAGTCCTGTACACAACTAAACTTGTAGATAAACCACGTCATGTACAGAACTAAACTTGTAGATGAACCAAGTCCTGTACACAACTAAACTTGTAGATGAACCAAGTCCTGTAAACAACTAAACTTGTAGATAAACCACGTCATGTAAACAACTAAACTTGTAGATGAACCAAGTCATGTACACAACTAAACTTGTAGATGAACCAAGTCCTGTACACAACTAAACTTGTAGATGAACCACGTCCCGTACACAACTAAACTTGTAGATGAACCAAGTCATGTACACAACTAAGCTTGTAGATAAACCACGTCATGTACACAACTAAACTTGTAGATGAACCAAGTCCTGTACAAAACTAAACTTGTAGATGAACTAAGTCCTGTACACACCTAAACTCGTAGATGAACCAAGTCCTGTACAAAACTAAACTTATAGATGAACCAAGTCCTGTACACAACTAAACGTGTAGATAAATCACGTCATGTACACAACTAAACTTGTAGATGAACCAAGTCCTGTACACAACTAAACTTGTAGATAAACCATGTCATGTACAGAACTAAACTTGTAGATGAACCAAGTCCTGTACACAACTAAACTTGTAGATGAACCAAATCCTGTACACAACTAAACTTGTAGATAAACCACGTCATGTAAACAACTAAACTTGTAGATGAACCAAGTCCTGTACACAACTAAACTTGTAGATGAGCCAAGTCCTGTACACAATTAAACTTGTAGATGAACCAAGTCCTGTACACAACTAAACTCATCTACAGTTTCGTATGTGCTTTATATTTTACAATGGTAATTTAAAGAAAATCTGGGACAGCTGGAATGACTGAGATCAGTAGTCATGACTTTGTGTAGATAGGTCTCACTGTTTGGATATGAAATCCACGCACACTTAGGCACTGCGCATACCGTTAATACATTCACGTGCATCTAATGGAGGCCCCAGGCCACGGACACGTGAGCCGCTCCGACGGGACCAGATCTGCCAGATGATTGGCAACAGCTTCAAAGATGTTCAAGTGATTCACTTGTCAGTGTGTTTTGACGTGTTGCCTGCAAGAATAGATTGACGGTGACCTATTTTATTTCAAATGAAAATGGAAAATGGCTGTCGAACCGACTTGTTTACACCAGAGTGTCGCATATAACTTAACTTAACATCTTTATACTGGTTTAGAAGACCCTGCAGAATCTGTATACAACCAGTTACATTTACATCACCTTGCTCTAAAATCTATGCGCATCCAGTTTATTCTTAAATGCATTAACTGTCCCTGCCTCCACTACCTCCCCTGGCAATGCATTCCAAGCAGACACCACTCTCTGACTAAAAAAATATTTCCTAATATCTAACCTGGACCTCTCTTTAATCAGCGTGTAGCTATGCCCTCGTGTTATTGTAGGTGGCTGTTATTTAAAAAACTTGTTATAGTCTAATTTATCGATTCCTCTGATCATCTTATAAACCTGTATTAAGTCACCACGAATTCTTCTCTCTTCCAGACACTGTAGGCCGGTTTTTCTGAGTCGTTCCTCATAACTGTAATTCTGGAATCCCACTATCATCTTTGTCGCTCTTTTTTGTATTCTTTCTAGCATGTTTATGTCCCCTCTTTGATAAGGACTCCACACCTGTACACAGTACTCCAATCTAGGTCTAACTAAAGCTTTATACAGTTTGACGATCACTTCCTTGCTCCTATGTTTAATATTTCTTTTTATCATACCTAACATTGCATTTGCCTTTTTCACTGCTGCCTTAACTTGCTCACTCACCTTTCCTGTATGATCTATTATAACCCCTAGGTCTCTTTCCTTATCTATCTTTCTAATATTGTTTTCTCCCATTCTGTAATTATGTTCCATATTGGATCTACCCATGTGGATGACTGTACATTTATCTACATTAAACTCCATTTGCCAGCTTACAGACCATTCTGGAATTTTATCTAAATCCGACATCAATATATCCACTTCCGCTTTAGATGAGACACTACTGCATAGTTTTGTGTCATCAGCAAATTTTGCAATCATGGATCTCATATCAATGTCCAAATCATTTATATATATCAAGAACAAAATTGGTCCCAAAACCGAGCCCTGTGGCACACCACTTTTCACTTCACTCCACTCAGAGTACTCCTTATTTATGCCCACCCTCTGCCTTCTTCCCGTTAACCAATTTTCAATCCATTTGGCAACTTCGCCACCTATTCCATGTGATTTTAACTTTCGAAATAATCTTTGATGAGGTACTCTATCAAAGGCCTTTGCAAAGTCTAGATAAATAACATCCACTGGCTCCCCTTTATCTATGATTTTAGTAACCTCCTCCATGAATTCTAATAGATTTGTTAAGCATGATCTCCCTCTAGTAAACCCATGCTGACTATTTCTAATTAGATTAAATTTGTCTAAATGCATTACAATGTTTTCTTTGATTATTGATTCTAACAATTTACTGACTATGCTCGTTAAACTCACCGGTCTATAATTTGCCGGATCTGATTTTTTGCCTTTTTTGAATAAGGGGATCACTCCTGCATCTTTCCAATCCCGTGGAACAATCCCTTTTGTAAGTGATTGAGAACATAATATAGCCAATGGTTTTGCTAGTTGGTTTCTAATTTCATACAGCAATTTTGGGTGAATACCATCTTGACCTGGACATTTATTCACTTTCAACCCCTCCAACTTTTTAAAAACCATTTCCTCTGTAATACAGATTGATCTTAATCCCGCTGTATCCATGTCTCTTTGAAAAATATCTATAGGCTCTGGGATCTCGGAGCAGTCCTCCTTTGTGAAGACTGTGCCAAAGTACTGATTGAGCAGATTAGCAGCCTCCCTATTCTCACTTATTATTTTCCCTGTACTATCTATGAGAGGGCCTACTTTGTCTTTCGTTCTTTGTTTATTTCTAACATAAGAAAAGAAGCTTTTACTATCAGACTTGATCCTCTGAACAAGTTTTTTTTCAAAGTCTATTTTTGCTGTTTTATTCGCTTTCTGAGATATGTTCTGCTCAGATATGTGCTCAGTGGCTTTCATGTCTGAAAGTGCGACCGCAGAGCACGAGTTTTCCTCTGACTTCCTCAAGTATCCACCCATTGCAGCTTATTCGACTGGAAGAGCAGTCATGCCATGGCTAGAGCATGTCTGGTCACAGATAACCAAGCACAACGGGATTTGAACCCGAAGCTTTGGGCGTGTAAGCTAAGTTCACAACCTCTTGACCCCACACTATCAGGTAAGACAAATGGCAACCACTATTTGCACTTTTCTTGAAAGATGAATCTTTCTTTGGTCGATGTACATTGCTATCAACAGCATAGAGTCCTTTTGGTTAGATCAGAGCATGTGACAAAAAAATCAAGTATTCGCCATCCCGACCAAGACTCTAGTGCATCGCTTAATAGCACTAACCAGCGATATGCCATAACAAGAGTCTGTACGTGGAGCAGCCGACAGAACTGTCCAGCAATAGACAGCCAGCAGTGTCCGTTCAAGTCTCAAACAATATACAGCTTGTGCTCATTATACAATCGAGTGTTGAAGTTATGGATTGAGAGAGACTGTGTGAGAATGGGAGAGATTGGGGGAGAATGGGAGAGATTGGGGGAGAATGGGAGAGATTGGGGGATAATGGGAGAGATTGGGTGAGAATGGGAGAGATAGTGGGAGAATGGGCTTCTGTGTCAAACATGACATAAATGAATTGTAACTCTGGTTATTTTCTCCCAGGTGCTAGCCTGGAATCTCCCCCAGACTCTCTGTTAGGATGACCATGTCCAAGGTTGAGGAAGGCGACGGTCGTGATAACTACGAGCCCATCAGGCGGTTGGCTATGGTTCACATCCAGCCGGCCAGAAACCCTAGCAAACCGTTGACATCCTTCTGTATCAAGGACATACTCGGCTGCTCAAGCAATGATGAAGTGGTCAGCCAATCCAGCCAGCACTGCTACAACTTCCGGTACCAAGTCGACGACCCCCACTCGCCACAACAACAAACAATACGGGTCAGCGCCTGCGACAGATCTACCAGTCAGAGCTGCAACCCTCGTGGCCATCCAGCCATCCACACCGGCCACAGGAAGAGCTCTTCTACTGGTAGGGACCTTCAGGCAGATCTGATGAGTTTATGCAGGCTGGAGCAAGCAGCAGACAAGATCAGATCTGGAGTCCTCCGAAGTCCCGCCGACAGGTCTATTCCGCTCAATGGACGCAGCAAATTTAGCGGGCATGGATGTCCACCTGCTGTACATACTCTCTCACACGGAGAACTGCTTCAAATCACTCCGCAACTGACGCCTGTAAATATGAGCACAAAAATAGTCCGACCTTGGGACACCGACCTTGACACTTGTCATTCTAACACAACATCACCTGGAGCCTCGACTGGGGCCATCCTGACAGCCAGCGAGGCATCATCCGAGGAGGAGGAGGAGATAACCGTGGATTGCGAAGATGAGGACGACGATGACGACCTGCCATCACCAAGCGCCAGTAACAAAAAACAATCTGTGTCTCCCCTGGACGCTCTCATGGCGATGACCAGTAAAACGTTCGAGGGCCTGGAGGGAGGCGGACCTGCTGGTAAGTCTGTCGTGCCCTCAGCTAACCCAGTTTAACAGTCAGTCCCACAAGCCATCATTCGGCTAACAGGCAACTAATCAGTCACTGTTCCTGACGTCACGAATGTCACATGACATGATAGTTGTTGGGATCACATACACGTCTCTTTGTACACGATCTCTCAATGTCTTTGTCGTCGTTGGCATCCTGTGGGGGACTCATTGTTGTCAAATCCTTACGTTTTACTCACGAGTCTGACATTTGTCTTAGTGGTCCACTGTGAGAGACGACTCTGACTCTTGTCTTGTGGTCCACTGTGAGAGCTGACTGCTGACTCCTGTCTTGTGGTCCACTGTGAGAGCCGACTGCTGACTCCTGTCTTGTGGTCCACTGTGTGAGCCGACTGCTGACTCCTGTCTTGTGGTCCCCTGTGAGAGCCGACTGCTGACTCCTGTCTTGTGGTCCACTGTGAGAGACGACTGCTGACTCTTGTCTTGTGGTCCACTGTGAGAGCCGACTGCTGACTCCTGTCTTGTGGTCCACTGTGAGAGACGACTGCTGACTCTTATCTTGTGGTTCACTGTGAGAGCCGACTGCTGACTTCTGTCTGGTGGTCCACTGTGAGAGCCGACTGCTGACTCTTGTCTTGTGGTCCACTTTGAGAGACGACTGCTGACTCTTGACTAGAAAGCCCAGTGCTTACTCATCCTTTGGTATAGCCTACATTTCTGATCCGCTCATTGGATGTCATATTTCCCTTCAATCATGTTGTAAGAAAGGTCATTCTTGATTGTTTTGTTCTCTTGTCACTGCCATCTGTACATCTGTCACTCCTATATTCCTGACGTATCTCACTCACATGATGTAGCCGTCTCCCTCCTCTGTTCCAAACTCAATCTAGTAGACTTTCTGTCCAAAAACAGAACTACGGAAAGAGCGGGAAGAAATGGCCATATGAAAGTAAACTTTTATTTGAATCACCATATCTACAAGTTTAGTTGTGTACAGTTAATCCAGTACTTCTTAGGGAAGGACAACAACAAATGTTTTTCAAGTAGTCAAAATGTCCTTGATGTTTGGAGATAAACTCCTGCAATGTTTGGAGATAAACTCCTGCAATGTTTGGAGATAAACTCCTGCATTGTTTGGAGATAAACTCCTGCAACGTTTGGAGATAAACTCCTGCAATGTTTGGAGATAAACTCCTGCAATGTTTGGAGATAAACTCCTGCAATGTTTGGAGATAAACTCCTGCAATGTTTGGAGATAAACTCCTGCAATGTTTGGAGATAAACTCCTGCAATGTTTGGAGATAAACTCCTGCAATGTTTGGAGATAAACTCCTGCAATGTTTGGAGATAAACTCCTGCAATGTTTGGAGATAAACTCCTGCAATGTTTGGAGATAAACTCCTGCAATGTTTGGAGATAAACTCCTGCAATGTTTGGAGATAAACTCCTGCAATGTTTGGAGATAAACTCCTGCAATGTTTGGAGATAAACTCCTGCAATGTTTGGAGATAAACTCCTGCAATGTTTGGAGATAAACTCCTGCAATGTTTGGAGATAAACTCCTGCAATGTTTGGAGATAAACTCCTGCAATGTTTGGAGATAAACTCCTGCAATGTTTGGAGATAAACTCCTGCAATGTTTGGAGACAAACTCCTGCAATGTTTGGAGATAAACTCCTGCAATGTTTGGAGATAAACTCCTGCAATGTTTGGAGATAAACTCCTGCAATGTTTGGAGATAAACTCCTGCAATGTTTGGAGATAAACTCCTGCAATGTTTAGGTGCTTATCCCAGCATTTCAATCATGCTTGAAAAGCGTGATCACTATGTCTGAACCAATCCAGGACAGCCTGTTTCCCTTCGTCATCAGTGCTGACATGCTGACCTCCCATGAATTCTTTTAGGGGTCCAAACAGGTGGAAATCGCTTGGAGCGAGATCTGGGTTGTAAAGTGGATGTGACAATACCTCCTAACCGAGTTGCTGCAGATTGTACATAGTACGATGTGTCGTATGAGGTCGAGCTTTATCTGGCAGAAGCAGGACGCCCTTTGTGATCAAGCCAGGCCGTTTTGTTTCCGCAGACGGTATGCACATCACTCAAAATGCGTATGTAATGTTCACTGTTGATAGTGGCATCACGGGGTAGACAATCAACATGAGTGATGACCAATTTATCCCAGAAAACTCACCATCACTTTCTCTACATACGAAATTGTTCACATTCTTTTGGTGGTGATGGTTGCACTGCTTCTACTGCTTGGATGCTTATTCGAATGCCTTATCAGCTGATTGTCTCATAACCGTAATGTGATTGCAGTCTTCTGTAAATTTCCGCAGTTTTCACGCCTTATTTCACAAGACACCTCATCACAACAAGCTGTTCCACGCAAGCACTAACAATGTTGCCCGTCACTTTATTTATCTGTCACATGACTCGCCGTGACAAGTATGTCACCTAGCAGAATAGTACACAAGTGCCCCTAACTAATGACAGTAGTTCCAGCACGTTATATCCCATTCAGGTAGAATTAGAAGAAAAAGTCCCGGCTTTATTTGAATGCCCCTCGTATATATAGTAAAGCAGGACGTGAGCTAACGAACGATCTTCCGAGACCAGGTCAGGCGTATTTTGTTGCGTTAACTTCCGAGATCAGGTCAGGCGCATTTTGTTGCGTTAACTTCCGAGATCAGGTCAGGCGCATTTTGTTGCGTTAACTTCCGAGATCAGGTCAGGCGCATTTTGTTGCGTTAACTTCCGAGACCAGGTCAGGCGCATTTTGTTGCGTTAACTTCCGAGACCAGGTCAGGCGCATTTTGTTGCGTTAACTTCCGAGACCAGGTCAGGCGCATTTTGTTGCGTTAACTTCCGAGATCAGGTCAGGCGCATTTTGTTGCGTTAACTCACGCCCTTCTTTAAATATCGTTGTCCAGTTCTTCACTGTCGTCTTCGACACACATTTGTCACCATACACTGCCTGCATTCTGCGATGTGTTAACTGGTCGACATCCTTCCGCTGTTAGAAACCGAATCACCGCTCTTTGGTCAACTCTGAACGATTCCTATCACACCCGCCATGATTTCAATGATATGCTGAGGAAACTATGAGTCGGACGATAATGAAATTTTGCAAACTTGACGGTTGGTATGTGCTGTTTACATCAGACGTAACGTCATCATGTACATCGCACGCATGTTCACTTGTTGCAGTTTGGTCCGTTTTTTATTTGAACACGCCTCGTATGTATATATGTTGTTTTCGAATGCTCACAATGAGTAGGTTCAACTCTTTTGTGCGCCATGAAAAGGACGTTAAGTGACAGGTTGCAGTAGCTTTCCTCGCATCCCGAGCGTGTTGATGAAGGTGGACCGGGGTCCTCCAGGCATATGTGTTATGCTTGGCTTCATCTGCTACTACAGGGATAACGTCAATCTTTCACCTTGTTAGCCAGGCTGTCATGAAAACAGCCCGTTTCCAGGGAGGGCTACTAGGAAGCCGAGGATGGGTTTTGCCTGACCCTGACTAACATGTCTGATCAGTATATCTTGCCTGACCCTGACTAACATGTCTGATCAGTATATCTTGCCTGACCCTGACTAACATGTCTGATCAGTATATCTTGGCTGACCCTGACTAACATGTCTGATCAGTATATCTTGCCTGACCCTGACTAACATGTCTGATCAGTATATCTTGGCTGACCCTGATTAACATGTCTGATCAGTATATCCTGCCTGACCCTGACTAACATGT
>JAVGWX010000001.1:177522641-177550141 GCA_036924085.1 Ariolimax columbianus
TAATGACTTTAATTTCTTACACCTTCCGATATTACTCATCTATTTGTTACACACTATAGTAGGCACTGCATTGGTAACACATGGTGGCACTACGTACCTAACTGAGATTCTGTCAACATAATGTTCAGCTTTCATATGCTCTTGCAAGTAAAACTGGATGTGGCACATTTTTTGCGATGGTCGGTAATCGGGTCTTCAATATCTTCTAGGTGGGTCTGGCCTGGCCTTCTTCATCCTCATGGGCCCATGGGTCATCCAGTCCTCTCTCTCTGACCTTACCACCCTGGACCCATGGCTTATCAACAGCCCTCTCTCTCAGAACTTACCACCCTGTACCTAGGAGTTATCAACAGTCCTCTCTCTCATAATTTATTACATTGGGTCCCTAGTCCATCAACAAACCATCTCTATTAGCCCTTACCATGTTGTAGCCTATAAGCCATTAACAAACCGTCTATATTAGGCCTTACCAGGTTGTAGCGTAAAGGTCATCAACCAACCGTCTCTATTAGGCCTTACCAGGTTGTAGCCTAAAGGTCATCAACCAACCGTCTCTATTAGGCCTTACCGGGTTGTAGCCTATAGGCCATCAATCAACACTATCTCTTAGACCTTACCGGGTTGTAGCCTATGGGCCATCAACCAACACTATCGCTTAGACCTTACTGGGTTGTAGCCTATAGGCCATCAATATACACTATCTCTTAGACCTTACCGGGTTGTAGCCTATGGGCCATCAACCAATACTATCTCTTAGACCTTACCGGGTTGTAGCCTATAGGCCATCAACCAACACTATCTCTTAGACCTTACCGGGTTGTAGCCTATAGGCCATCAACCAACACTAATTCTTAGACCTTACCGGGTTGTAGCCTATAGGCCATCAACCAACACTATCTCTTAGACCTTACCGGGTTGTAGCCTATAGGCCATCAACCAACACTATCTCTTAGACCTTACCGGGTTGTAGCCTATAGGCCATCAATATACACTATCTCTTAGACCTTACCGGGTTGTAGCCTATAGGCCATCAACCAACACTATCTCTTAGACCTTACCGGGTTGTAGCCTATAGGCCATCAATATACACTATCTCTTAGACCTTACCGGGTTGTAGCCTATAGGCCATCAACCAACACTATCTCTTAGACCTTACCGGGTTGTAGCCTATAGGCCATCAACCAACCCTATCTCTTAGACCTTAAAACATTGAAGCCCATTGATCATCAACCAGCCCTCTTCTCGCCATTATCATCCTGGAATCCACAGCCTATTAACCAATTCTTTTCAAGCAGACCCATCCCTGGCTGTCTGTCTGTCTGTCTGCCAGCCTTACTGCCTATATATCTATCTATCTATCTATCTATCTATCTATCTATCTATCTATCTATCTATCTATCTATCTATCTATCTATCTATCTATCTATCTATCTATCTATCTATCTATCTATCTATCTATCTGTGCGTATAGCTCATATAACTGGTTCTACTCCCTTCCCACCCCTCATTCAAGACGTTCCTCGAAATTGCGCCGGCACCCCGTACCAGGACCACCACCCCCGATGCCCAAGAACCTGTCAAGTCCCGTCAGTTCCCACTACCAGTGTCCATGTACCGATAACAGCCAAGACAGGATAGACGTGTCAACATATTGAACAGGCGACACACATCAACAAGGACTGGTTAAACGTGGCTGCGGGTAGAGTCTACATGTACTAGACTCCAGGCACCGCAGGGCTGTTAGTGCAGTCACAAGGAAAGACGAACGATGGAGCATAGCAACCACTCTGAGGTCGCCTGGAGACAACCAGAGGCCGCCCGAATGTCCAAAACTCGGGGATAGGATTCGCTCGAGCTGCACAACATTCCACAGTTGAAACAACAATCTAGCCATACACGGGGCAAACAACAAGCTAGCCATACATGGGGCGAACAACAAGCTAGCCATGCATAGGGCAAACAAGCTAGCCATACATGGGGCAAACAACAAGCTAGCCACACATGGGGCAAACAACAAGCTAGCCATACACACTTAGACATACACACACTTAGCCATTTACACACTTAGACATACACACACTTATACATACACACACTTAGACATACACACACTTAGACATACACACACTTAGACAAACACACACTTAGACATACACACACGTAGACATACTTACACACACACACACTTAGATATACACACACGTAGACATACTTACACACACACACACTTAGACATACACACACGTAGACATACTTAGACACACACACTTACACACACACACTTAGACACACGCACACTTACACAATACATGTGGGGCTGCAGCCTTCTCTTTAAGCACGACAAAGGTTAGGCCCGCAACCAACCCTGGCCCAGACCATCTCGGTTCTGCCTTGTAAACCATAAGACGATCAGACGATAGCACGCGCGGGATGGCTTGTTGCGTGAAACATTTTCAGATAAATTAATTTACCGCCTAAGAGAGCTTGCTCTTACTGCATTCAGCCATATCTGATACCGGAATCTGATTTAGGACCAGCTTCTTTATCTACTAGTTTAACCGTTTCTAATAGGTCCTAGCAGGTCTTGACATCTAGAGGACCTAACATAGCTTACATCTCGACAGGGAGCAGAGATAAACTGTTTATGGCTCTTCTCTGCGGTTGGTGTCTCAGTATCCGCCTCATCGTTATTCGTATCGAGTTTATCTCGATGTCAGCATGAAGCGAATTAGACGACTCCCCACCCGCTCGACGACTGCACCCAGGTGTTAGCTTGGGACGATCCAACCGCCAACTGTGAAACACGTCGTACATCCTTAAACCATCTTTTGTTATCTCCAATCAACTTGAACGTGATAGTGGGTTTCGTACGCGCAACAATCAGCATCATGTCCATACCTTCTTCTAAACCTGTCCTTTGGCACCATCAGCCGTCCATGTACCAGAGCCGCCACGTGAGCCATGGCGAAGACGTTACCTGCTACCAGGCTTCCTTCACGTGACCCTAGACGACCGAGCTGCCGTTACAAAAACAACATTATTATAGACATGAGACTGCTCGATGAACTAGTCAAACCGGGGCTACGTTTCAGCTGTACAAGCTATGAACCATGTACACGTGTACATCTCTGTTCACATATATGTGCGTGTGACCTCGACGCTTGCATCGTGCAATACCTAATACTGCTATTTACTGTATTGTTTCTTTCTTCTTCTAAATGTTTCAACTCGTTGAATGTGTCTGTGTGTGCCGACAGCGTACTTCTTTCTTTGTATCTACCACCCCCCCCCCCGCATTTGTAACCTGTTTACTCCTTGTCCCGTGTGTATGTGATGGCTGATGTGTCTTACTGTATGTGTGTAGGACATGTCTGATCTGTCTTACTGCATGTGTGTAGCACATGGCTGATCTGTCTTACTGCATGTGTGTAGCACATGGCTGATCTGTCTTACTGTATGTGAGTAGGAGATGGTTGATCTTTCTTACGGTATGTGTGTAAGAGATGGTTGATGTGTCTTACTGTATGTGTGTAGGAGATGGTTGACCTGTCTTACTGTATGTGTGTAGGACATGTCTGATCTGTCTTACTGTATGTGTGTAGGAGATGGTCGATGTGTCTTACTGTATGTGTGTAGGAGCTGGTCGATGTGTCTTACTGTATGTGTGTAGGAGATGATTGATGTGTCTTACTGTATGTGTGTAGGAGCTGGTCGATGTGTCTTACTGTATGTGTGTAGGAGATGGTCGATGTGTCTTACTGTATGTGTGTAGGAGCTGGTCGATGTGTCTTACTGTATGTGTGTAGGAGATGGTTGATGTGTCTTACTGTATGTGTGTGAGATCACAGTTCTCTATTCGTGTGTGTTTCTGATCTCGCTGTATTTCTTTCTGTGTACCTCGTGGCGATGTTTAGTATCAACGATTCTTTCTTTTGTATTTTACCCATTTTACCTATTCGGCAAACATAACTTAGATAGTAACACACATCCAACTAATGAGGAAATACAAACTTGTCACCTTCAAACTTGTCACCTTCAAACTTGTCACCTTCAAACTTGTCACCTTCAAACTTGCAATTTTCTTTCTACATTAAAGCTTGCATTGCTCCAACCTACATGAATTGCCAGCCTACATCCAATCTACATAAATTGCTTGCTCATTTGCGGCCCTCTTCCAGTCCACACGCAGGAAGCCTGGCAGGAAAGCCCCTGGACGTTCTCTGAAAGTCGATGGGTCAACATCTACTTTCTGTAAACAGTGAAATTGCTAGTCGCAAACAGAACCCTCCTTAGTCAATTTAAGGACAAATCTAGGATCTTGCGTGTCCTATTATCTATGTCTGCGTGTCCTATTATCATTGTCTACGTGTTCCATTATCATTGTTTAGGTGTCCTTTTATCGTTGTCTACGTGTCCTATTATCGTTGTCTACGTGTCCTATTATCGTTGTCTGTTTCTCATATCTCCCTTTAACGGCCTAAGATTTGACATGATCCGCTTGACACCCGGATCTGTAGCCATACTGCAAATCACCATCTTTTCTTCCGCCTGTAAAACTGAATTTGTAAAATGTCTATACTCTCTCTCTCTCTTTCTCTCTCTATCTCGTACTCTCTGTCTGTCTGTCTCTCTCTGTCTCTCTCTTTTTGTCTCGCATTCTCTGCCTGCCAGTCTGTTTCTCTGTCTCGTACTCTCTGCCTGCCAGTATGTCTCTTTCCCTCTCTGCGTCTGTCTCTCTGTCCCTCTCTCTCTGCCTGCCTCTGTCTCTCTTTCTCTCTTCCTCTCAATCTCTCTGTCTCCCTCTATGTCTCTCTCTGTCGCTCTACCTCTCTCACTCTTTCCCTCTTCCTCTTTCCCCTTCCTTCTCTCTGCCTCTCTCTCTGTCCCGCTCTCTGCCTGCCTCTCTCTGTCTCTCTCTGTCTCCCCTCTATCTCTCCCTGTCTCTCTCTGCCTCCGTCTCTCTGTCTCTCTTTGTCTCTTTGTTCCTCTGTTTCTCCCTTCTCTCCCTCTCTCTCACCATCACGCAATCCCTCTCTCTCCATCCACCCCTCCCTCTGTCTGTCTCCCTCCCTCTCTCTCACTCCCTCTCTCTCACTGTCCCTCTCTATCTCTCCATTCCTCCCTCCATCTCTCTCTCTCTCCCTCTGTAGTTAGCTATCTAGAATGTTCTACAAGTATCCCCATCATTCACACAACCACACTCATCAATTAACACAACAACACTCTCCAGCAAGCTGGGTTATTAATATAAATATGAATTACTGCGGTGGTTTGTAAGCACAAACTTTTGAATATTGCCCCCAACTAATATAATCTAGTTCTAGCCGCTACACTCCCCTCCCCTTATCTGCACACTCAACACACTCACACAAACTCGTTTTCATGATCGTATTCTGTGCGTCCACTCACACAGATCTCTTCAGGCAGATGATCTTTTCATTAGACATTTAGATCTCTTCAGGCAGATGATCTTTTCATTAGACATTTAGATCCCTTCAGACAAGTGATCTTGACATTGCACATTCAATCTGTTCTCAACATATACTCACATGTGGTCACACACTCGTTCTGCGTATACACATACTCCGGAACATACATCGGTCCCTCGGTGTCCTGCACACATTGCACACACAGTCAGATCTCTTCTAGTCACATGGTGTCCAACACACCTTATAGAGGGACTGGCCAAGACTCAAAGGCGTATGCTGGTTTAGTCACCCTGCAAGGCATTCCATCTCTCACACATTCGTAAAACAGCCTGTTTACTAGTAGCAACATATCAATCGCTCTTCTAGAAAGTCGGTGAGAAACTCTCATTCCTTTTTAGGCAGTCTTCTAGCAAAACTTTCAGTCTCTCTCTCACTCTCTCTCTCTCTCTCTCTCTCTCTCTCTCTTCATGGCCAGTCTTCTTGGATTAAACATTGCCTAGTATTATAGACTCAAGCAGTATCAGGGCTGTCCAATGTTCTTCTGTGGGTTGTCGGACTCAGCCATCACTCTAGTTTGGATTTATGTCCAATTAGTCGTTATTGGAACGAATTACTCAGAATTCCTGTGACTCTAAAAGTGTCGCAGCAAGACTTGATGGTCTCTGTCTGTCACTAACCGCCCCACTACCAAATCGGAACACCAGAGTGGTCAGCTCCTAACCCCTACCTGTACCAGACACATTCTTCCCCTCAACTCCCCGTTTTCATCTATGGACTTAGTGTCGAGACGGCGAGTGACCTTGGCACACATTCAGGTACCTTTGTTCCCAAAATCGGCGGTCCCATCACCCCTGCCCTTAACGCCCATGCTCCGGCTGGAACTATTACACCTCCCTCCCTCTCTCTCTCTCCGTCTCTCTTTCCTTCTTTCTTTCCCTCCCTCTCTCTGTCTCTTTCTGTCTCACCCATCCCCTTCTCTCTACGACTTCCTCTCTCCATCCCTCTCTCTCTCTCCATCCCTCCATCCCTATATCTGTCTTCCCCTATCTCTCCTTCCCTACCTCTCTCTCCCTTCTTCTCTTTCCATCTCTATACCTCTCTCCTGCCCTACCTCTCTCTCTTCCCATCCCTACCTACCTACCTCTTTCTCCTTCTCTCTCCCCCCATTTCGCTCTCTCTGTCTCCCTCCCTCTCTATTTCTCTCCCCTCTCTCTCCATCCCTTTCTACCTCATTATCTCTCCGTTAGTCTCACTCTGTCTCCCTCCCTCCCCCTCTCTCCCTTTCTCTTTGTCTCACATCCCCTCTCTCTCTCCCTCCCTTTCTCCCTCATTATCTCTCCCTCCCTCTCTCTCCGTCTCCCTCCCTCACTCTCTCCCTCTCCCTCTCTCTCTGTCTCACTACTCCTCTCTCTCCCTCCCTTTCTCCCTCATTATCTCTCCCTCCCTCTCTCTCCGTCTCCCTCCCTCCCTCTCTCCCTCCCCCTCTCACTCTCTCTCTGTCTCACTACCCCTCTCTCTCCCTCCCTTTCTTCCTCATTATCTCTCCCTCCCTCTGCTCTCCCTCCCTCTCTCTCTGTGCCAGTACAGTTAGAGCGTCTGTGCAGACATAAATGACCAACTCATCTGTCCGCTAATGTCGCTAGACGTCTAGCGTAGCTGCTGCTAAACTTGTATTGGCTTCTCTGCTTGCCTGACACAGGGCAGATCAGAATATGGAGTAAGTAAGAGTGGAGGAGGAGTGGGAGAGGAGAGGACGGGCTACTGTGGCAGAGTGGCAAGTAACACGGCCTACAAATGTGTCTCGATCAGAACGGCCTATAGGAGAAAGTCATCAAATAATTTAGCGAGAAGAGAAAAAAATAATGCTCTCTATCTCTCTCTCTTTCTCTCTCTCTCTCTGTCACTCACATTCTCACTCTGTCTCCCTCTCCCTCTCTCTCTCACTCTCTCTCTCGCCCTCTCTCGGTCTGCCTAATGGCGATTTAAGCAGATCATCTAGAGCTGCAATGAGACTCCCTATACCGACAAAGGAAGTAACCGTTAGAATGAGCTGGATACTTGTGGCAGTGCCTGGTTGGCCCTTGGTTCGAGTCATTTGTTGAAACCTCCCACGCAGCCACTGCAGATGGCATAAGTCGAGATGTGGAGTTCCATGAATTCACACGGAGCATATAGAACATATTTAACGCTGCTCGTAAATCTTCCAAGGTCACGAGGAGGGTGATCAACACATCACATCACGCGCCGAGCTCGCTCTCACAGTTTCTGCTCCTTTCCACTCTACAGCCTCAAGTTATGAACCTGCGACTACTTAAAATGTGTTTTAACGGTATGCCAAGAATAAACCAAGCTATCCCACAGACAAAACACTGATTTAATCACTGCAAGACAATATTGATATAATCACCCCACAGACAAAATACTTATATAATCATTCCTGCAGACATAATACTGATATAATCACCCCACAGACAAAATACTGATATGATTACCCTACAGACAAAGTACTAACAGGATCACCCCACAAAGTACGTATATAATCACCACACAAAGTACTAATATAATCACCCCACAAAATACTTATATAATCACCACACAAAGTACTAATACAATAACCACACAAAGTACTAATATAATCACCACACAAAGTACTAATATAATCACCACACAAAGTACTAATATAATCATCCTAAAGACAAAGTACTGATAATCATCCCAAAGACAAAGTACTGATAATCACCACCAAAAAATGTATTGATACAATCACTCCACCAAGTCCTGATGTAATCCTTCTTGAAATTGTGCTGATAAAATCACCACTAGACAAAGTATTGAAAATCATTATTGTCTCTCCTGTAGATTAACTTGTTGTTTTTCTAGGTGAACGTCTCTATTCTAGGTGAACTTGTCTCTACTTTAGGTGAACTTATCTCTACTCTAGGTGAGCGTGTTTCTACTCTAGGTGAACTTGTCTCTACTTTAGGTGAACCAGTCTCTATTCTAGGTGATCGTCTCTATTCTAGGTGAACTTGTCTCTATTCTAGATGAGTGTGTCTCTACTCTAGGTGAACGTGTTTCTATTCTACGTGAACTTGTCTCTACTTTAGGTGAACTTGTCTCTATTCTAGGTGAACTTGTCTCTATTCTAGGTGAACTTGTCTCTATTCTAGGTGAACGTGTCTCTATTCTAGGTGAACTTGTCTCTACTTTAGGTGAACTTGTTTCTATTCTAGGTGAACTTGTCACTATTCTAGGTGAACTTGTCTCTATTCTAGATGAGCGTGTCTCTACTCTAGGTGAACGTGTCTCTATTCTAGGTGAACTTGTCTCTACTTTAGGTGAACTTGTCTCTATTCTAGGTGAACTTGTCTCTACTCTAGGTGAACTTGTCTCTACTCTAGGTGAACTTGTCTCTACTCTAGGTTAACTTGTCTCTACTCTAGGTTAACTTGTCTCTACTCTAGGTGAACTTGTCTCTACTCTAGGTGAACTTATCTCTGCTCTAGGTGAACGTCTCTACTCTAGGTGAACTTGTCTCTACTCTAGGTGAACTTGTCTCTACTCTAGGTGAACTTGTCTCTACTCTAGGTGAATTTGTCTCTATTCTAGGTGAATTCGTCTCTACTATAGGTGAACTTGTCTCTACTCTAGGTGAACTTGTCTCTACTCTAGGTGAACTTGTCTCTACTCTAGGTGAACTTGTCTCTACTC
The DNA here is from genome assembly GCA_036924085.1 of Ariolimax columbianus. Lineage (NCBI taxonomy): Eukaryota > Metazoa > Mollusca > Gastropoda > Stylommatophora > Arionidae > Ariolimax > Ariolimax columbianus. Next base: position 177,531,782 of record JAVGWX010000001.1, read on the forward strand.
TAGGTGAACTTGTCTCTGCTCTAGGTGAACTTGTCTCTACTCTAGGCGAACTTGTCTCTACTCTAGGTGAACTTGTCTCTACTCTAGGTGAACTTGTCTCTACTCTAGTCGAACTTGTCTCTACTCTAGGTGAACCATTTTCTACTCTAGGTCCACCCAGTGTACCAGGACCTAGTGATTTAGGACATGAAGCACTCTGGCAAAAAGCAGATAACGGACTAGAACTTTCTGAGTGCTCATTCAAATGAAAGGTTGTCCATGTTGACACAAGATCCTCCGACGGAGAGCTGAACGAGAGCATCTCCATGAAGCTGTGATCATCTGTCTATATAGATGGTTTCCGGAACGGCAGGCATGTAATTGGGTTAGCTTCTAGAAAGAGACACGAGGTTTGATGTCTTCTCCAGGCGCTGGAAGTTAGCGCTAGTCTTTGAAGTAACTCGCCCCGACAGGAGATCTTTCCCTCGGGTAACACCTCTCATAAATCAAGTGTCCGCATCCACTCACAGAACAGGGTATGTCACAAATTGATATTTTTATAAAACATGTAGACGAAACTAGAGCTGAGTTGACAAACTAAGCGCATCTCTTTCTGAACATGTCCTCAAGCGTGGTGTTCCAAATCTCTCACTAAGAAGACATTGAGACACTTCAATGAAAGCCGTCAGGGAAACGTTGTAGCAACATGATAACACAAATTCTCTTTCTAGTTACACTAGCAGGAAGCCACGTGACAATTTATTGCTGGATTGTTTTTAAATGCCGACAATGAGGAAGTGCAGTCTTTTGTGCGCCCTGAAGAGGACGCTAAGTGACGGGTTACAATAGCTATCCATCCTCACACCCCGAGTATGCTGATGAAGGGTTACTGCGGTCCTTCGGGCGCTTGTGCTTTGCTTGGCTTCATCTGCGTAATGTTAATTACTACGGGGATCAGCCCGACTGCATGAAAAGAACTTGTTTCCAGGGAACGCTACAATGAAGAAAGATAGTGTTCTTGCGATGTTGTGCCTAACTAGGATATCGTCTGTTCCCCTACTATGGATGGATAGACTGGTCTTTTTTATTCCTTTTCTGTGTTCGTCCTGTGAAGGACGATGTGTCGTAGTTTACAGCGAGGCTGCGATATCTACGCGTTTCAGCCCTATCTATCAGACTTCACCCGCCATTTTAAGGAAGGGGTACCGGCTTTGGCATCTCACTGCAACCCCTCTTCTTACCCAGATGTGCACCAGTACAGACTGTTTAAGACCCGCGTTTAGAGCTGGATTAGGGTCACATAGATGGTCACATAAACAGAACATCAGACGTCAGACATACATACAGACAGATCAGTGAACAGACAGACAGACGAACAAATAGATGGACAGATAAAGACTGGCTGGTGAACGGGCAGACATAAGTTGACAGACCTGGTGAGCGTCTTTAACACCATCCCACAGTTTGTATCTCCTGTAATAGACAGGCCCCCAACCATGTATATTTATCATTGGCGAGGTTCACCGTGCTAGGCAGGTGACTATGTTTACCTTTCATTAGAACCCAGAGCTCACACAAATACTAGGCCCACTTGCGCGTGAATAGGCGGAGGTAACAGTCAGCTGTCACAAACATCAACAAGAGCCTCGTACGTCATCCTCTAGAGTGGACCCTCCAAATCGTATCCGGAAGGCCCGATACTACCCGTCTGGATTGGGCAACCCGAAGCGTATACTCAACCCGGTACGATACCCGCCTAGATTGGACCACCCGAAGCGTATATCCATTCCAATATGATACCCGCCTAGACTGGACCACCCATAGCGTATATCCAGTCCAATATGATCCCCGCCTAGATTGGACCATCCAAAGCGTATACTCAAAGATCGATACGATCATCGCCTGGATTTAATAGACCCTCTGCAATTGTTGCTGGAGTTTCTGTGACCGTATTGTTGCTGTGAAGGTGTTGTTGCTGTGAAGGTGTTGTTGCTGTGAAGGTGTTGTTGCTGTGAAGGTGTTGTTGCTGCGAAGGTGTTGTTGCTGCGAAGGTATTGTTGCTGTGAAGGTGTTGTTGCTGTGAAGGTGTTGTTGCTGTGAAGGTGTTGTTGCTGCGAAGGTGTTGTTGCTGCGAAGGTGTTGTTGCTGCGATGGGGTTGTTGCTGCGATGGGGTTGTTGCCGTAAAGGTGTTCATTCCTTTGAGTTCAACCACAGCGTGTCGACTGTCTGCATGTATGTTGAGGCAGTCGGCTGAGATGAACTGCGGTGTCCTACAGACATGTTGTCATGAAAACGACGTTCTGCAAAGGACATGCAACATGATGATGATGATGTCCGCACAATTGTCTTATATTCCAGTTTCCTTGTCAAAACTTTCTTCAACACATTCAATACACTTGTCATTCATGTTTGAAAAAGTCAAGCCGGAGAAAAAAGAGAACAAACTTAGAAACAATAGTTTAGGGGTAGTAGTGATGTCAGCTCTTATCTGCTGGGTCATGACCTGACCTTTAGGTCAGCTCTTCTCTGCTGGGTCATGACCTGATCTTTAGGTCAGCTCTTCTCTGCTGGGTCATGACCTGATCTTTAGGTCAGCTCTTCTCTGCTGGGTCATGACCTGATCTTTAGGTCAGCTCTTCTCTGCTAGGTCACGACTTGAAATTGAGGTAGTAGTGATGTCAGCTCTTATCTGCTGGGTCATGACCTGACCTTTAGGTCAGCTCTTCTCTGCAACGTCTTGGTCTGATCTTGAGGTCAGCTATTCTCTGCTGGGTCACAACCTGACCTTGAGATGAGGTCTTCTCTGTTAGGTCACAACCTTACCTTGAGATCAGCTCTTCTCTGCTAGGTCCTGATCTGACCTTGACGTCAGCTCTTCTCTGCTGGATCATCACCTGACCTTCAAGGTGATGTCTTTTCTGCTGGGTCATAACCTGACCTTGAGGTAGTAGTAAGGTCAGATCCATCTGTTGACAGAGAACACATGCTATCAGGTCCATCTGTTGACAGAGAACAAATGCTAGCAGGTCCATCTGTTGACAGAGAACAAATGCTAGCAGGTCCATTTGTTGACAGAGAACAAATGCTAGCAGGTCCATCTGTTGACAGAGATAAAATGCTAGCAGGTCCATCTGTTGACAGAGAACAAATGCTATCAGGTCCATCTGTTGACAGAGAACAAATGCTAGCAGGTCCATCTGTTGACAGAGAACAAATGCTATCAGGTCCATCCGTTGACAGAGAACAAATGCTATCAGGTCCATCTGTTTAAATGCCTTCTTTGCTACTGATAGCTCTGACAACATCAGATGATGTATGATTTTCATTCTGGATGAGTCAGCTCAAAGAAACAACTTATGCTTCCCTAATCTCCTGTGAGGTCAATGACCCACATTGTAATAATTACGTTTGTTAAAACAATTATTATTTTGAATTATGAGATAAATATTATTTATCAATTTGTAACATTTGTCTTTAGAATGTGTGTGACCTAGATATTATAAGTAACAACAAATCTAAATGGATGTAGTGTTTCCTGAGATTGCTTACAGTTCTGAGAAGGTCACCCCTAGCCGCTGTCTCATACATATATAATCCTACAATATTATGTCTTACTAACAATTTATTTTTGAGGTGCAATTATTTCACTATAATTTTATAAATTATGATAGGCTCAACTACAAAAATTAGAAACGTTACAGAGGTGTGAAGTTGTTGACATCTGGTGGTTTACAATCCGAAGTTACATAATTCCATCCATACGACAAACGATCATTACGGAGTTCAAGAGTTCAACAAATTGTGAACTTAAACGCTTCAAAACATGCTACTAGCAAATTGTATGTTTAAAATATCGAGGCTTTTTATGTGTAGGGAAGATACAGAATTGGTTTGTTTATATCAGAAAATGTTGCTTGACAAGCTGTTAAACATAACAATAGAAAACTTGTAGGGCGTCTCATTGATGACCTGTCATTTAGGATTACGTGAACACACAAAGGGGGCATAATCAGAGCGTAGTCTCAATTAAAGAATTTATTTAGAAACCTTTAATTTGCTTACCTTGGAGGAAGGGTTAATAATAGAACATTTAAAAAGTAACAAAGTGTTTAAGGGAACTTCTTCCGAGTTTCAGAATGCTTTCATCGAACCAGTCACTATTGACATAAATTAGAAAATTCGAAATGAAATAAATGAGACAAGTTTTATGTCGATTTTATTTTGAGTACCGTCCACGGGTCGAACCTTGTCCATAGTTTGCAAATGACTGAAAGTCTAGAAATCTTTCATAAAACTGGTGACGGACGGGCGAGATGAGAAAACTGGTGACGGGCGGGTTGAGAAAACTGCTGACGGGCGGGTTGAGAAAACTGCTGACGGGCGGGTTGAGAAAACTGGTGACGGGCGAGTTGAGAAAACTGGTGACGGGCGGGTTGAGAAAACTGGTGACGGGCGGGTTGAGAAAACTGGTGACGGGCGAGATGAGAAAACTGATGATGGGCGGGTTGAGAAAACTGATGATGGGCGGGTTGGGAAAACTGGTGACGGGCGGGTTGAGAAAACTGGTGACGGGCGAGATGAGAAAACTGGTGACGGGCGGGTTGAGAAAACTGATGATGGGCGGGTTGAGAAAACTGAGGATGGGCGGGTTGAGAAAACTGGTGACGGGGGGTTGAGAAAACTTATGATGGGCGGGTTGAGAAAACTGATGATGGGCGGGTTGAGAAAACTGATCATGGGCGGGTTGAGAAAACTGGTGACGGGCGGGTGAGATGAGAAAACAGGTTGCCAGACGGGCGAGTTGAGAAAACTGGAGGTGACACGGGATTTTAAGCAGAGAAACTCACTTGCAAGCCAATTTGTTTTTTAAAAAGCTGACGAGGATTACAAATGGTCTTGGTATATGAAGGTCTCTGAAAATATATGCACAGAAATGAAGTGAAGCGTTAGGCAGCCCCTAGTCTGACTAGAAACCTTAAACTGTGACTTCCTTGCTGCAAAACACATTCCATGACCTGGAACCTTTGATTGCAGATTGTCAATGACCTTATTGTTGGTTGTTGTGTATGTTTGACATGGGGTGGGACATCGCTACAACTGTTTGCCATGCTTTGCTTTCAGGGATAGATATACATTTGATATGGTAGCCCTTTGGATTTAGTCACATTTAGTCATACGAAAGATGGATATACATTTGATATGGTAGCCCTTTGGATTTAGTCACATTTAGTCATACGAAAGATGGATATACATTTGATATGGTAGCCCTTTTGGATTTAGTCATATTTAGTCATACGAAAGATAGATATACATTTGACATCTCAAACTCCAGGGGCTGCCAGCAATGCCCAATGTCTATACGATGATTGATTTGTGTTATTTGCCCACCCCTCTTTATGTCCATGGAGAAAACGCAAGAAAAACAATGTTCTGGGGTAGTTCATGGTGGCATCTATACACCATCATCATGTAGCATGTCCTTTATAGAACGTCGTTGTCATCACAGTCTGTAAGAAGCTCTTTCTCTTGCCAAAACTCCAGCCTCCGCCAGTCATACCCAGGCGTTCCTGGATATCTTGTTGCCATCGTCTTCCGGTTTTATCTGTCGCCATACTCTACCTGCTCAGAGAATTGGTTGCCTCTCCTGCTGTTCTCCTGAGAATCTCCTCCTCTGCGATGCTGTGTCCTCTCATTGTTAGTCCCACCAACCTGGATCGATCATCCAGCCAGTTCTTTCCCAGATCAATCAACATTCTGAAAGTGGATAAATGCAAATACCCAAGCGCAACGCCATACCAGACGTATATATGTTTAAACAAATATAGACTTTGAGAAATATAGTATATAGTACAAACATTGAGATTCAAGATACAATTCTCGCCACACAATATGTTGGAAATAAAGCGTCGTTAGTTTCCAGTCTGGACGATTTAAAGGGCACAATCCATTTTGTGGAAGCTCGTGCTTTGTTTGTTTACAAGGTTCACCTAGAGCCTGTCTTTTTGGCTTTACAGCACGTGCCATGGCGGAGATGTTGGAGCTCGTGGTCTGAATCTTAGCGCGTTATAGCACGTGCCATGGCGGAGATGTCGGAGCTCGTGCTATCTTAATGTTGACGCTCTGTAGCACTATTCATGACGGAGATGCGCAGTTGATAGACAGAAGAGAAAGAACATAACCGAACTAGTGGTCTAGAAGAACACACACGAGACTGGTAAATATCTTTATTGTTATGTAATGAATGCTTTTGCTTACCTAACCAAAGGCTAATGGTTACCTGGTTTCTATGCATCCTCTGAGATCTTGTGTCAGATAAAGTCCCGTGTATGGACACCACGTTTTGTCAGCTCGGCTGGTTTATTGCTCCCATATGGTGTGCAAGCCGCCATTACCTTACCTCCAACGAGAATTCACAAACCTGGGATTAACGAAAGGGAGCCGTCATTGTTGGCTGATTTGTGAGCTTAGACATATTGACATGGAGCATTTCGTGTTGTCAAATGTTTTGTCTAAAAACGTTTTTTTTTCAAGTGAATAATTTATGTAATTGTATTCTATAGACGGTCTATACGTGAAACTGCCATCCAAATTTATTAGAACAGCGCCAAGTATTAAATATCTCAAGAGCCATCATTATGGAGAACAACATAATAGAGTCTAGCTTTCCGATGGTGTGTGCTTGTTGGAACCAAACAGCCAAGACAATCCCCAGTTTTGTGTTTGAAAAGTTCTGCCGAGTAGCCTCCGCTAACGGATTATCGACACCTGCTTCATTTTGGTGGGGATTGATGGAGAGATAAATCTCGGAGATGTTCTGATGGCTATTTGAGACACGTGAACGCAGCATGAAGACTGTTACTGGAGAATCGGTTGGAGGGCAAGAACCGACACCTCAAGTGACAACCTATATCTTCTAGTCGGCTGCCACCTGTTATTGTCCGTGTCCAAGTCGTGGTACTCTCAGGAGTCGTTTACATGTGACGTGACGTCATCACTGCTCATTTTGTAACTCTGCCCCCTCGCACTTCTGCCCACCCCCCTCCTTTTGTCTTAGTCAAACAACGCCACCAACACTCAGATCCACTTCAGTGCCATAAATCTTTAACATAGATCTCTGACGAAGTCGGATGCACAGGGGCGACAGGCGCAATATAAAACCATAATGCAACGCACAATGCATTTCGGGAAATGGTAATACGGAGAAAGGAAAAAAAAGAGAAAGAAATATCAACAAAACAACAAATTGAATTTGTCCAATCGCAGCGTCCCTTTCTAATGTTTCTGTGATGTTGTGTCATCAAATGTTTGTCTCGACAAGATGTCAAGAAGAGGTCGAGAATAGGTCGAGAAGAGGTCAAAAAGAGGCCAAGATGAGGTCAAGCTGAACTGCCAGGTCTTACATCCTAAAGTATTTGCAAGGAAAGGATTTGTCTCAATAGTTCTCATTATATGAAGCCAAGTGAAATGTTCATCCATTGAACGAACGACAAATCCACCTGTCTCTAGATTAGCATTCTTCACCGGAAAAGATATTCCGTCCAGAACAAAAATGTTCATAAGTTCTTTACAGTCTACCTCGACCACACTAAGGCCAGTTTTCTGGAACAAATTAACGTTTTTCATCCAGATAATCTCCTTTGTCTGACCTCATCCTTCGCCAGGTAATTTCCCTTGTCTGACCTCACCCGTCCCCAGGTAATCTCCCTTGTCTGACCTCATCCTTCTCCAGGTAATCTCCCTTGTCTGATCGCATCCTTCCTCATTTAATCTCCCTTGATTGACCTCATCCTTCCCCAGGTAATCTCCCTTATCTGACCTCATCCTTCTCCAGATAATCTCCCTTGTCTGACGTCATTCTTCTCCAGGTAAACCCCCTTGTCTGACCTCATCCTTCCCCAGGTAATCTCCCTTGTCTGACCTCATTCTTCCTCATGTAATCTCCCTTGTCTGACCATGGTAATATCGCATTTGTCACACATGTTGTTGTTGTTGTGTTTGTTGTTGTTGTGTTTGTTGTGTTGTTGTTGTTGTTTTTGTTGTTGTTGTGTTTGTTGTGTTGTTGTTGTTGTTTTTGTTGTTGTTGTTGTGTTTGTTGTTGTTGTGTTTGTTGTTGTGTTTGTTGTTGTTTTGTTGGTTGTTGTTGTGTTTGTCGTTGTTGTGTTTGTTGTTGTGTTTGTTGGTATTGTTGTGTTTGTTGTTGTTGTGTTTGTTGTTGTTGTTGTGTTTGTTGTTGTTGTGTTTGATGTTGTTGTTGTTGTTAAATTTGTTGTTGTTGTGTTTGTTGTTGTTGTTGTGTTTGTTGTTGTTGTGTTTGTTGTTGTTGTTGTGTTTGTTGTTTTGTTTGTTGTTGTTGTGTTTGATGTTGTTGTTGTTGTTAAATTTGTTGTTGTTGTGTTTGTTGTTGTTGTGTTTGTTGTTGTTGGGTTTGTTGTTGTTGTGTTTGTTGTTGTTGTTGTTGTGTTTGTAATGTTTATTGTTGTGGTGTTTGTTGTTGTTGTGTTTGTTGTTGTTGTGTTTGTTGTTATTGTTGTATTTGTTGTTGTTGTGTTTGTTGTTGTGTTTGATGTTGTTGTTTTTGTTGTGTTTGTTGTTCTTGTGTTTGTTGTTGTTGTTGTTGTGTTTGTTGTTGTGTTTATTATTGTGTTTGTTGTTGTTGTTGTGTTTGTTTTTGTTGTATTTTGTTGTTGTTGTTGTGTTTGTTGTTGTTGTTGTGTTTGTTGTTGTTGTGTTTGTTGTTGTTGTGTTTGTTGTTGTTGTTGTTGTGTTTTTTGTTGTTGTGTTTGTTGTTGATGTTGTGTGTGTTGTTATTGTTGTCTTTGTTGTTGTTGTGTTTGTTTTTGTTGTTGTGTTTGTTGTTGTTATTGTTGTTGTGTTTATTGTTGTTGTTGATGTTGTGTTTGTTGTTGTTGTTCTTGTTGTTCTGTTGTTGTTTTGTTTATTGTTGTTGTGTTTGTTGTTATTGTTGTGTTTGTTGTTGTGTTTGATGTTGTTGTTTTTGTGTTTGTTGTTGTTGTGTTTGTTGTTGTTGTTGTTGTGTTTGTAATGTTTATTGTTGTGGTGTTTGTTGTTGTTCTTGTGTTTGTTGTTGTTGTGTTTTGTTGTTGTTGTGTTTGTTGTTGTTGTTGTGTTTGTTGTTGTTGTGTTTGATGTTGTTGTTGTTGTGTTTGTTGTTTTGTTTGTTGTTGTTGTGTTTGATGTTGTTGTTGTTGTTAAATTTGTTGTTGTTGTGTTTGTTGTTGTTGTGTTTGTTGTTGTTGGGTTTGTTGTTGTTGTGTTTGTTGTTGTTGTTGTTGTGTTTGTAATGTTTATTGTTGTGGTGTTTGTTGTTGTTGTTGTGTTTGTTGTTGTTGTGTTTGTTTTTATTGTTGTATTTGTTGTTGTTGTGTTTGTTGTTGTGTTTGATGTTGTTGTTTTTGTTGTGTTTGTTGTTCTTGTGTTTGTTGTTGTTGTTGTTGTGTTTGTTGTTGTGTTTATTATTGTGTATGTTGTTGTTGTTGTGTTTGTTTTTGTTGTATTTTGTTGTTGTTGTTGTGTTTGTTGTTGTTGTTGTGTTTGTTGTTGTTGTGTTTGTTGTTGTTGTGTTTGTTGTTGTTGTTGTTGTGTTTTTTGTTGTTGTGTTTGTTGTTGATGTTGTGTGTGTTGTTATTGTTGTCTTTGTTGTTGTTGTGTTTGTTTTTGTTGTTGTGTTTGTTGTTGTTATTGTTGTTGTGTTTATTGTTGTTGTTGATGTTGTGTTTGTTGTTGTTGTTCTTGTTGCTCTGTTGTTGTTTTGTTTATTGTTGTTGTGTTTGTTGTTATTGTTGTGTTTGTTGTTGTTGTGTTTGTTGTTGTGTTTGATGTTGTTGTTCTTGTGTTTGTTGTTGTTGTTGTTGTGCTTGTTGTTGTATTTGTTATTGTGTTTGTTGTTGTTCTTGTGTTTGTTGTTGTTGTGTTTTGTTGTTGTTGTGTTTGTTGTTGTTGTTGTGTTTGTTGTTGTTGTTGTGTTTGTTGTTGTTGTGTTTGTTGTTGTTGTTGTGTTTGTTGTTTTGTTTGTTGTTGTTGTGTTTGATGTTGTTGTTGTTGTTAAATTTGTTGTTGTTGTGTTTGTTGTTGTTGTGTTTGTTGTTGTTGGGTTTGTTGTTGTTGTGTTTGTTGTTGTTGTTGTTGTGTTTGTAATGTTTATTGTTGTGGTGTTTGTTGTTGTTGTTGTGTTTGTTGTTGTTGTGTTTGTTGTTATTGTTGTATTTGTTGTTGTTGTGTTTGATGTTGTTGTTTTTGTTGTGTTTGTTGTTCTTGTGTTTGTTGTTGTTGTTGTTGTGTTTGTTGTTGTGTTTATTATTGTGTTTGTTGTTGTTGTTGTGTTTGTTTTTGTTGTATTTTGTTGTTGTTGTTGTGTTTGTTGTTGTTGTTGTGTTTGTTGTTGTTGTGTTTGTTATTGTTGTGTTTGTTGTTGTTGTTGTTGTGTTTTTTGTTGTTGTGTTTGTTGTTGATGTTGTGTGTGTTGTTATTGTTGTCTTTGTTGTTGTTGTGTTTGTTTTTGTTGTTGTGTTTGTTGTTGTTATTGTTGTTGTGTTTATTGTTGTTGTTGATGTTGTGTTTGTTGTTGTTGTTCTTGTTGTTCTGTTGTTGTTTTGTTTATTGTTGTTGTGTTTGTTGTTATTGTTGTGTTTGTTGTTGTGTTTGATGTTGTTGTTTTTGTGTTTGTTGTTGTTGTGTTTGTTGTTGTTGTTGTTGTGTTTGTAATGTTTATTGTTGTGGTGTTTGTTGTTGTTCTTGTGTTTGTTGTTGTTGTGTTTTGTTGTTGTTGTGTTTGTTGTTGTTGTTGTGTTTGTTGTTGTTGTGTTTGATGTTGTTGTTGTTGTGTTTGTTGTTTTGTTTGTTGTTGTTGTGTTTGATGTTGTTGTTGTTGTTAAATTTGTTGTTGTTGTGTTTGTTGTTGTTGTGTTTGTTGTTGTTGGGTTTGTTGTTGTTGTGTTTGTTGTTGTTGTTGTTGTGTTTGTAATGTTTATTGTTGTGGTGTTTGTTGTTGTTGTTGTGTTTGTTGTTGTTGTGTTTGTTGTTGTTTTTGATGTTGTTGTTTTTGTTGTGTTTGTTGTTCTTGTGTTTGTTGTTGTTGTTGTTGTGTTTGTTGTTGTGTTTATTATTGTGTATGTTGTTGTTGTTGTGTTTGTTTTTGTTGTATTTTGTTGTTGTTGTTGTGTTTGTTGTTGTTGTTGTGTTTGTTGTTGTTGTGTTTGTTGTTGTTGTGTTTGTTGTTGTTGTTGTTGTGTTTTTTGTTGTTGTGTTTGTTGTTGATGTTGTGTGTGTTGTTATTGTTGTCTTTGTTGTTGTTGTGTTTGTTTTTGTTGTTGTGTTTGTTGTTGTTATTGTTGTTGTGTTTATTGTTGTTGTTGATGTTGTGTTTGTTGTTGTTGTTCTTGTTGTTCTGTTGTTGTTTTGTTTATTGTTGTTGTGTTTGTTGTTATTGTTGTGTTTGTTGTTGTTGTGTTTGTTGTTGTGTTTGATGTTGTTGTTCTTGTGTTTGTTGTTGTTGTTGTTGTGCTTGTTGTTGTATTTGTTATTGTGTTTGTTGTTGTTCTTGTGTTTGTTGTTGTTGTGTTTTGTTGTTGTTGTGTTTGTTGTTGTTGTTGTGTTTGTTGTTGTTGTTGTGTTTGTTGTTGTTGTGTTTGTTGTTGTTGTTGTGTTTGTTGTTTTGTTTGTTGTTGTTGTGTTTGATGTTGTTGTTGTTGTTAAATTTGTTGTTGTTGTGTTTGTTGTTGTTGTGTTTGTTGTTGTTGGGTTTGTTGTTGTTGTGTTTGTTGTTGTTGTTGTTGTGTTTGTAATGTTTATTGTTGTGGTGTTTGTTGTTGTTGTGTTTATTTTTGTTGTTGTTGTGTTTGTTGTTGTTGTGTTTGTTGTTGTTGTTGTGTGTGTTGTTATTGTTGTCTTTGTTGTTGTTGTGTTTATTTGTTGTTGTTGTGTTTGTTGTTGTTGTTGTTGTTGTTGTGTTTATTGTTGTTGTTGTTGTTGTGTTTGTTGTTGTTGTTCTTGTTGTTGTTTTGTTTGTTGTTGTTTTGTTTGTTGTTGTTGTGTTTGTTGTTGTGTTTGTTGTTGTTCTTGTTGTTGTTATTGTGTTTGTTGTTGTTGTTCTGTTTGTTGTTGTTGCTGTTGTTGTTGTGTTTGTTGTTTTTTGTGTTTTTTGTTGTTGTTGTTGTGTTTTTTGTTGTTGTTGTGTTTGTTTTTGTTGTTGTGTTTGTTGTTGTTGTTGTTGTTGTGTTTGTTGTTGTTGCTGTGTTTGTTGTTGTTGTGTTTGTTGTTGTTGTTGTGTTTGTTGTTGTTGTGTTTGTTGTTGTTGTAATTGTTGTGTTTCTTGTTGTTGTTGTTGTTGTTGTGTTTGTTGTTGTTCTTGTTGTTTTGTTTGTTGTGTTTGTTGTTGTTGTTGTGTTTGTTGTTGATGTTGTTGTGTTTGTTGTTGTTGTTGTTGTTGTGTTTGTTGTTGTTGGTTTTGTATTTGTTGTGTTTGTTGTTGTTGTGTTCGTTGTTGTTGTTGTTTTTTGTGTGTTTGTTGTTGTTGTGTTTGTTGTTGTTGTGTTTGTTGTTGTTGTTGTGTTTGTTGTTGTTGTGTTTGTTGTTGTTGTGTTTGTTGTTGTTGTTGTTGTGTTTGTTGTTGTTGTTGTTGTTGTGTTTGTTGTTGTTGGTTCTGTTGTTGTTGTTGTCTTTGTTGTTGTTGTTGTGTTTGTTGTTGTTGTTGTGTTTGTTGTGTTGTTGTTGTTGTGTTTGTTGTTGTTGTTGTGTTTGTTGTTGTTGTTGTGTTTGTTGTTGTTGTTGTTCTGTTTGTTGTTGTGTTTGTTGTTGTTGTGTTTGTTGTTGTGTTTTTTGCTGTTGTTGTGTTTGTTGTTGTTGTGTTTGTTGTTGTTTTGTTTGTTGTTGTGTTTGTTGTTGTTGTTGTTGTTGTTGTGTTTGTTGTTGTTGGTTCTGTTGTTGTTGTTGTCTTTGTTGTTGTTGTTGTGTTTGTTGTTGTTGTTGTGTTTGTTGTTGTTGGTTCTGTTGTTGTTGTTGTCTTTGTTGTTGTTGTTGTGTTTGTTGTTGTTGTTGTGTTTGTTGTGTTGTTGTTGTTGTGTTTGTTGTTGTTGTTGTGTTTGTTGTTGTTGTTGTGTTTGTTGTTGTTGTTGTTCTGTTTGTTGTTGTGTTTGTTGTTGTTGTGTTTGTTGTTGTGTTTTTTGCTGTTGTTGTGTTTGTTGTTGTTGTGTTTGTTGTTGTTGTTGTGTTTGTTGTTGTTATTGTTTTTGTTGTGTTTGTTGTTGTTGTTGTGTTTGTTGTTGTTGTTGTTGTTGTTGTTGTTGTTTTGGTTTTTACTGAAGGCGCACAATGAGTAAGATTTCTCTTGTGTACGCGTTGAAGAGGGTGTAAAGGACGTGTTTCAGTAGTTGTCCCCACATCCTTAGCGTGCTGATGAAGGTGGAACTGTGTCCTCAACGATGTTGTGGTACGCTTGGCTTCATTTTCGTGTCGCTAACTACTACGGAGATCACGTCTATTCCCACCTCGTTATTTAAACTGAAACAGTCTGTTAGCAGAAAGCAATGCGTGGAAGTGTGGTGGAGGACTGAATGGAGGTGTGGTGGAGTCTTGTGGAGTCTTGACTGAATGGAGGTGTGGTGGAGTCTAGTGGAGTCTTGACTGAATGGAGGTGTGGTGGTCTAGACTGAATGGAGGTGTGGTGGAGTCTAGACTGAATGGAGGTGTGGTGGAGTCTAGACTGAATGGAGGTGTGGTGGAGTCTAGTGGAGTCTTGACTGAATGGAGGTGTGGTGGAGGCTTAGTCCGTATATTTACCTGACCCTGCACTAACTTTATATCAGATCTGGTAACATGACACGCGCTGTTCCAGATTAGTTAACCATGCCACTGACTCTGTCCACTGACTCTGTACCACATCTACTAACCACATCACGTGTCGCCAAAGATACCTTCAACTGTGAACACAATCGAGATATCGGCCCGTGAATCTGGCTGTCTCTAAGCACCCGGATGTGACGGAGATGACGACACGCAAGTTCAATCCTGGCCTGTCTTAATCATTTTTTTGATGTTTGGATCCCAGACGTACCTCCGCACAGACTTAGCCTCAATCATGATTGTATCTCTGGACGTTACCCGTGGGGCCACTATTCACAGACCTGTGAGGTAGACTACTCGCGAGCAACAATAAGTGGATTGTTCAATGGATACTCGACTCACCTGTATTTTGTTTTAAAAAAAGTGTCGTAGCCCGTGTATTATCAACAACTTCATCTCCCTGACAACAGGGGAGAATATCTCAAAATATGCACATAAATTTTGCTAATCAGATCTTGCTGTTGTCTTCCCCTGTGAGATCGGCCCCGGATTTGGACAATCATCCACTTTAGAAGTAATAAATCTATATTGTCGTACGTACGGGGAAACTGATACCCTGGCCTAGCACACCCCCAGCTCCCCTGTCCCTGTTATGTCAGACACAACACTTTTAACACCGGCTACTAGCAGCGCAAGATACAGCCCAGATCAACAATCCACCACGTCAAAGAAAAACCATACAGAACAATGACTTAACGGGGACACGTCAATCTGCTTCCTCCCATCCTACAGTCGATGTAACAATAATGTCACTTTTTTGTTGTAACATTTATATAAATGTCACTTCATCTGTTGTCAAAGATATAAATGTCACTTTCTTTGTTGTCACAGATATAAATGTCATTTTCTTCTTCTTCTTCGTCCTTATCTTCCTCCTATATAACAACTGCTCTATTTTCTCCTAGATAAACTACTATTCTCTCTTATATAAAAACTGCTCTATTTTCTCCTATATAAACTCTACTATTCTCTCCTATATAAGCTCTACTATTCTCTCCTATATTAACTCTACTATTCTCTCCTATATAAACTCTACTATTCTCTACTATATAAATTCTACTCTATTCTCGCCTAAATAAAAACTGCTCTGTTCCCTCCTATATAAAAACTGCTCCATTTCCTCCTATATTATTTCTTCTTATATAAAACTACTCTGTTCCACTGCATTTAAAAACGAATTTAATCACTTTGCATAAGCCCTACTCTGTTCCTCGTAGAATTAAGTTACTTTGTTCTATCCTATATAGACTAATCCTTTTGTTCATTCCAATATGAAAATCACTCTTACCTGGTATATAACAGCTGCCCTTTTGTCCATCCTCAGACGTCAGACGGAGAGACCAGACCGCGCTGTTCGGTAAACACCAGCCCCCCAAGAAGCGACGAAAGTCGAGAACGGCTTTCACCAACCAACAAATCTACGAGCTGGAGAAACGATTCCTCTACCAGAAATACCTGACCCCAGCAGACAGGGACGAGATAGCAATCAGTCTGGGCCTCACCAACGCCCAGGTCATCACCTGGTTTCAGAACAGACGCGCCAAACTTAAGAGAGACCTGGAAGAATTAAAAAATGACGTCACCGCTGCCAAGAAAATACCCTTGCACAAGTTTGTTCCGGAAACTCTCGCTGAAATGGATCTTCGGAAGGTTCAGGAGAAGACATTGAGAGACAGTTTCAATCATGGTGGCATGCATTCGCCCACCTCCATGGCGAGTCTGGGTAATGAGGTCCAACAAGCAACCCTGACCCCAATTCAGAGCCCGAGTGAGGGCGTGCTGAAGCATGAAGAGGCAGCAGGTTCTGCCTTGAAACATGAAGAGTCGATGGATGCCAAGTGCTGTGATGACGACCTCAAGCAAGTCCTGAATAATCAATACGACAAACACATCACGGATGGCGAGAAGCATCTGATCCAATCGTGCAATCCTCGAGAACATCACGAGACCAATCAGGGAACACACTCACATCATCCCAACGTGGGAGACGACTACAGATCCCCATATGTACAAGAGAAGGACTTTAAAAGCAAACACAATGGTGTCATATAAATGTTAAGAGATTCGCTTCAGAGCCAGACTTCAGCCAAACAAAGAACACAAAACCTATCTGAGGTTGAAGACCAGCTTGCTAAGGTACGGCATACTTCCCTAGCCAGGCTGCCCGAAACGACATACCTCACTCGCCAGGCAGCCTGAAGGCCTGCCGTATGTGGCGACGACCTTGTACGGGAATAATAGGCTCTAGAAACCGATGCACACATAGGAGGTACAGTGAATGTGAGAATAGACAGACTGTTGTCATAGAAACAAGAATAAGACAACATAGGAATCCAGAATTATTCAGATTCCGGATACAGACACAGTTTATTAAGACACAGGACAGAGGAAGCAGACACATTTTGTAGTTCTAATTCTAGAACGGAAACTTTGTTTGAGTGGGTTATTCGTCTCCAGTCAGGACTGCTTACACTCACAGTCGTCACCGTGGTCTTGAACGAGTGTCTTTGTGATCAGACGTCAGGAACCCAAAACAGCCCGCTCCTTTATTGTATTTTATATAAAGACAAGAGTATACGTATATTTGACATTATATCTTGACTAAAGCCATTAGTGTGCGTATAGTTTATACTGTATATTGGATAAAGTAATGTGTATATGTATAGATTATATTGCATTTCAGACCAAACGCGCGTACACATTGTACCTGAGCTGAGATGTGTCCCATTTGTTCCCTGCTTCCTGTACCATCGGCTGTCATGGCAACAGCGCACGCTCTCAACATCACGGAGAGATACGAGTAAGATTTCTGCCTCTGTCCGTCGGAAAACAAAACTGACAGGCATGGAGCAAGGGGCTACCGACGGGAAACAAAACTAACAGGCATGGAGCAAGGGGGTAGCCACGGAAAACAAAACTAACAGACATGGAGCAAGGGGGTACCGACGGGAAACAAAACTAACAGGGATGGAGCCATGGTGGAGCCAGGGGGCAGAAACCGGCACGGCACGATAGGAGCACAATGTGGTTTATGATATGATCAATTTGTGAGTCACTCTACAGCGGGGGGGGGGGGGGGGGGAAAGGGGGGTTCTAGGCTTTCTGATAGGCTTAATCTGTGAGGTACTCTAGAGGGAGGGGGGTCCTAGGCTTTCTGATAGGCTTAGTGCTTGTAACCCTACATATAGGGTGGGGGGGGGGGGTCCTCGGCCTTGTCACAGGTTCACTGAATGGGCTCCTCTACAGTGGGGCACAAGGCCTAATGACAGGCTCACTGCTTGGGCTCCTCTGGATCTCTAGGCCTTGTAAAGGAGCGACACGGAGAAGGACGTTAGAGATCTCTAGGCGATTCGCTACTATTATAGTTGGTTACTGACCTGACAGAACCCTTAAGTGCCATGGGAAGCTTCAGTTGTCTGTCTCGTGTCAAGTTGGTTATGTATGTTGTTGTAAGCCCATGAGGCTGTAGAATGTCAGTTATGACACCGTGACATCATCTCTCTTAGTGACAACTTGATTTACCTAGACATGTCACAAGTTGTAATGTTTCAACCCTGTGCCTTATAAAACGACCGAGTAGCACACAGTTGGTATACATGTACTATTTATTAGTTATTGTTCTGTTAGTTAGCTGGCCTTCTGGTGTTTAAGTAGTGGTGACAAGTCGGCGGTCGCGACAGAAACTTTCTGACATCAAGTCTCAACGTGTCCATCAAGCCTTCCTTAAACAACTATTGGCCAGATGTTTGAACTCTTGGCTTAGTTTTAGTTTGGAATTGGTTTCACATATGTTTAGTGAGCCTGGGAATATCGTTTTTCTTTTCAACGTGTTTAGCTTCTCATTATCTTTCACATGCTCGTCCAAACACATTCACATGTTTTTGCAATGAAAGTTTCTCCTCGTACATTAGACTGGTGGTATCCACCGAGTAGTTGATGTATTCAGACTTCACTTCTGTGCTGGGGTGGCTGGCGTCTGGGGCTTGTTTGGACCACTTCTGTGCTGGGGTGGCTGGCGTCTGGGGCTTGTTTAGACCACTTCTGTGCTGGGGTGGCTGGCGTCTGTGGCGTGTTTGGACCACTTCTGTGCTGGGGTGGCTGGCGTCTGTGGCGTGTTTGGACCACTTCTGTGCTGGGGTGGCTGGCGTCTGTGACTTGTTTGGACCACTTCTGTGCTGGGATATGACTGGCGTCTGTGACTTAATTGGACCACTTCTGTGCTGAGGTGAGGCTGGCGTCTGTGAGTTGTTTGGACCACTTCTGTGCTGGGATATGGCTGGCGTCTGTGACTTAATTGGACCACTTCTGTGCTGAGGTGAGGCTGGCGTCTGTGATGGGGTTTCTTGTGAAAAAAGGCCTGAAACCTGCGGACATTTACAGGATACTCCAATCACAATACATTGATAAGACACTCAGCCTCAGTAAGACATTTGAATGGTGTAAACGCTTTAGAGACGGCCGTACATCCGTGAGTGATGATTCCGGCTGTGGTGGCTCTCAACCCAAAAAGTGATGGCAAGTGT
>JAVGWX010000001.1:177552641-177732641 GCA_036924085.1 Ariolimax columbianus
ATGGACTCGGGACATCAAGGAGACGCTGGATTTAACCTTGGAGCAGGCCGTAAGACTGAGTTTCCTACAGACAGGCTGTCATGAGGTCGAGGTTCTCCAAAGGACATGTTACATTAGGTTGATCATGGTACTGATAATAATATTGACGATGATATCATGTTAATAATAATGTTAATAATAATGTTAATAATAGTGTTAATAATAATGTTAATAATAATGTTAATAATAGTGTTAATAATAATGTTAATAATAGTGTTAATAATAATGCTAATAATAATGTTAATAATAATGTTAATAATAGTGTTAATAATAATGTTAATAATAATGTTAATAATAATGTTAATAATAGTGTTAATAATAATGTTAATAATAATGTTAATAATAATGTTAAAAATAATGTTAATAATAGTGTTAATAATAATGTTAATAATAGTGTTAATAATAATGTTAATAATAATGTTAATAATAATGTTAATAATAATGTTAATAATAATGTTAATAATAATGTTAATAATAATGTTAATAATAATGTTAAAATTATTGTTAATAATAATGTTAATAATAATGTTAATAATAATTTTAATAATAATTTTAATAATAATTTTAATAATAATGTTAATAATAATGTTAATAATAATGTTAATAATAATGTTAATAATAATGTTAATAATAATGTTAATAATAATGTTAATAATAATGTTAATAATAATGTTAATAATAATGTTAATAATAATGTTAATAATAATGTTAATAATAATGTTAATAATAATGTTAAAATTAATGTTAATAATAATGTTAATAATAATGTTAATAATAATGTTAATAATAATGTTAATAATAATATTAATAATAATGTTAATAATAATGTTAATAATAATGTTAATAATAGTGTTAATAATAGTGTTAATAATAGTGTTAATAATAATGTTAATAATAATGTTAATATTAATGTTAATAATAATGTTAATAATAATGTTAATAATAATATTAATAATAATGTTAATAATAATGTTAATAATAATGTTAATAATAATGTTAATAATAATGTTAATAATAATGTTAATAATAATGTTAATAATAATCATGATCACGATAATGATGAAAACGACAATAAAAGATGCGATAATATTAATAACATTCAAATGATAAAAGAAATGAAAAATAATGTTGGAGACAATTATGATGATAATTATAATAGTAGTAATGGTAGTAGTAATGATGGTAGCAGTAGTGATAATAGTAGTAGTGATGCAGACGATGATAATAATGATAAGGAAAATAATGATGTTAATAATAATGGCGAAAGCAATAATAATATTATTAGCAATAATTATAATAACAGCTTTGATTATAATAGGTAACCGCGGTGGTAGGGCAGTGGTTAGTGCACTGGCTTCCCAGTGGTCGACCGAGCCACAGAAATGGGTACCAGAAAAATCTGGAAAGTGTAGCTGAACAACGAGATGCTGACCACATCATCCACAACAACAGCATATATCCTATGCACCGCAGGGCGTGACGGGATCTTTACCAACTTTTGACTATGATTATAATAGTAATGACTTCTAAACAGGAGATGTAGATAATAACACTAGTAATGACAAAAATAACACTAGTAATAACACTAGTAAAAACACTAGTAATGACAATAATAACACTAGTAATAACAGAGGTAATAACACTAGTAATGACAGTAATAACACTAGTAATGACAGTAATAACACTAGTAATGACAGTAAAACACTAGTAATGGCTGTAATAACACTAGTAATAACACTAGTAATAACACTAGTAATGACAATAATAACACTAGTAATGACAATAATAACACTAGTAATGTCAGTAATAACACTAGTAATGACAGTAATAACACTAGTAATGGCAGTAATAACACTAGTAATGACACTAGTAATGACACTAGTAATAACACTAGTAATAACACTAGTAATAACAATATTAACACTAGTAATGACAATAATAACACTAGTACTGACATTAATAACACTAGTAATGACAGTAATAACACTAGTGATAACACTAGTAATAACACTAGTAATGACAGTAATAACACTAGTAATGACAGTAATAACATTAGTAATGACAGTAATAACACTAGTAATGGCAGTAATAACACTAGTAATGACACTAGTAATAACACTAGTAATAACACTAGTAATGACAATAATACCACTAGTAATGACAATAATAACACTAGTAATGACAATAATAACACTAGAAATGACAGTAATAACACTAGTAATGACAGTAATAACACTTGTAATGACAGTAATAACACTAGTAATGACACTAGTAATAATACTTGTAATAACACTAGTAATGACAATAATAACACTAGTAATGACAATAATAACACTAGTAATGACAATAATAACACTAGTAATGACAGTAATAACACTAGTAATGACAGTAATAACACTAGTAATAACACTAGTAATAACACTAGTAATGACACTAGTAATGACAATAATAACACTAGTAATGACAATAATAACACTAGTAATGACAATAATAACACTAGTAATGACAATAATAACACTAGTAATGACAATAATAACACTAATAATGACAGTAATAACACTAGTAATAAAAGTAATAATACTAGTAATGACAATAATAACACTAGTAATAACACTAGTAATAACAATAATAACACTAGTAATGACAATAATAACACTAGTAATGACAATAATAACACTAGTAATGACAGTAATAACACTAGTAATAACACTAGTAATGACACTAGTAATGACAATAATAACACTAGTAATGACAGTAATACCACTAGTAATAACACTAGTATTGACACTAGTAATGACCATAATAACACTAGTAATAACACTAGTAATGACAATAATAACACTAGTAATGACAATAATAACACTAGTAATAACACTAGTAATGACAACAATAACACTAGTAATGACAATAATAACACTAGTAATAACACTAGTAATGACAATAAAAACACTAGTAATGACAATAATAACACTAGTAATAACAGTAATAACACTAGTAATGACAATAATAACACTAGTAATGACAGTAATAACACTAGTAATAACACTAGTAATAACACTAGTAATAACACTAGTAATGACAGTAATAACACTAGTAATAACACTAGTTATGACAGTAATAACACTAGTAATAACACTAGTAATAACACTAGTAATAACAGTAATAACACTAGTAATAACACTAGTAATAACACTAGTAATGACAGTAATAACACTAGTAATAACACTAGTAATAACACTAGTAATAACACTAGTAATGACACTAGTAATGACAGTAATAACACTAGTAATAACACTAGTAATGACAGTAATAACACTAGTAATAACAGTAATAACACTAGTAATGACAGTAATAACACTAGTAATGACAGTAGCAATAACACTAGTAATGACAGTAATAACACTAGTAATGACAGTAATAACACTAGTAATAACACTAGTAATAACACTAGTAATGACAGTAATAACACTAGTAATAACACTAGTAATAACACTAGTAATAACACTAGTAATAACACTAGTAATGACAGTAATAACACTAGTAATAACACTAGTAATAACACTAGTAATGACAGTAATAACACTAGTAATAACACTAGTAATAACACTAGTAATGACAGCAATAACACTAGTAATGACAGTAATAACACTAGTAATAACACTAGTAATAACACTAGTAATGACAGTAATAACACTAGTAATGACAGTAATAACACTAGTAATAACACTAGTAATAACACTACAAATGACAGTAATAATACTAGTAATAACACTAGTAATAACACTAGTAATGACAGTAATAACACTAGTAATAGCAATTGTAATAACACTAGTAATGACAGTAATAACGCTAGTAATAACACTAGTAATAACACTAGTAATAACACTAGTAATAACACTAGTAATAACACTAGTAATAACAGTAATAACACTAGTAATAACACTAGTAATAACACTAGTAATAACACTAGTAATAACACTAGTAATGACAGTAATAACACTAGTAATAACAATAGTAATAACACTAGTAATAACACTAGTAATAACGGTAATAACACTAGTAATAACACTAGTAATACCACTAGTAATAACAGTAAGGACACTAGTAATAACACTAGTAATAACACTAGTAATAACACTAATAATAACACTAGTAATGACAGTAATAACACTAGTAATGACAGTAATAACACTAGTAATGACAGTAATAACACTAGTAATGACAGTAATAACACTAGTAATAACACTAGTAATAACACTAGTAATGACAGTAATAACACTAGTAATGACAGTAATAACACTAGTAATGACAGTAATAACACTAGTAATAACACTAGTAATAACACTAATAATAACACTAGTAATGACAGTAATAACGCTAGTACTGACAGTAATAACACTAATAATAACACTAGTAATGACAGTAATAACACTAGTAATGACAGTAATAACACTAGTAATGACAGTAACAACACTAGTAATAACACTAGTAATAACACTAGTAATAACACTAGTAATAACAATAGTAATAACACTAGTAATAACACTAGTAATGACACTAGTAATGACAGTAATAACTTGGTAATGACAGTAATAACACTAGTAATAACACTAGTAATAACAAAATAACACTAGTAATAACACTAGTAATAACAGTAATAACCTTAGTAATAACACTAGTAATAACAGTAATAACAGTAATAACACTAGTAATAACACTAGTAATAACACTAGTAATGACACTAGTAATGACAGTAATAACACTAGTAATAACACTAGTAATGACAGTAATAACACTAGTAATGACAGTAATAACACTAGTAATGACAGTAATAACACTAGTAATAACACTAGTAATAACACTAGTAATAACACTAGTAATAACAGTAATAACACTAGTAATAACACTAATAATAACACTAGTAATGACACTAGTAAAGACAGTAATAACACTAGTAATGGCAGTAATAACACTAGTAATAACACTAGTAATAACACTAGTAATAACAGTAATAACACTAGTAATAACACTAGTAATAACAGTAATAACAGTAATAACACTAGTAATAACACTAGTAATAACACTAGTAATGACAGTAATAACACTAGTAATGACAGTAATAACACTAGTAATAACACTAGTAAGAACACTAGTAATAACAGTAATAACACTAGTAATAACACTAGTAATGACAGTAATAACACTAGTAATAACACTAGTAATGACAGTAATAACACTAGTAATAACACTAGTAATGACAGTAATAACACTAGTAATAACAGTAATAACACTAGTAATGACAGTAATAACACTAGTAATGACAGTAATAACACTAGTAATAACAGTAATAACACTAGTAATGACAGTAATAACACTAGTAATAACACTAGTAATAACAGTAATAACACTAGTAATAACACTAGTAATGACAGTAATAACACTAGTAATGACAGTAATAACACTAGTAATAACAGTAATAACACTAGTAATGACAGTAATAACACTAGTAATAACACTAGTAATGACAGTAATAACACCAGTAATAACACTAGTAATGACAGTAATAACACTAGTAATAACAGTAATAACACTAGTAATAACACTAGTAATGACAGTAATAACACTAGTAATAACACTAGTAATAACACTAGTAATGACAGTAATAACACTAGTAATAACACTGGTAATAACACTAGTAATGACAGTAATAACACTAGTAATAACACTAGTAATAACACTAGTAATAACACTAGTAATGACAGTAATAACACTAGTAATGACAGTAATAACACCAGTAATGACAGTATTAACACTAGTAATGACAGTAATAACACTAGTAATAACACTAGTAATAACACTAGTAATGACAGTAATAACACTAGTAATGACAGTAATAACACTAGTAATAACACTAGTAATAACACTACAAATGACAGTAATAACACTAGTAATAACACTAGTAATAACACTAGTAATGACGGTAATAACACTAGTAATAACAGTAATAATAACACTAGTGATGATAGTAATAACACTAGTAATAACAGTAATAACACTAGTAATAACACTAGTAATAACGCTAGTAATAACACTAGTAATAACACTAGTAATAACACTAGTAATAACAGTAATAACACTAGTAATAACACTAGTAATAACAGTAATAACAGTAATAATACTAGTAATAACACTAGTAATAACACTAGTAATGACACTAGTAATGACAGTAATAACACTAGTAATGACAGTAATAACACTAGTAATGACCGTTATAACACTAGTAATAACACTAGTAATAACACTAGTAATAACACTAGTAATAACACTAGTAATAATACTTGTAATAACTATAGTAATGACAATAATATCACTAGTAATGACAATAATAACACTAGTAATGACAATAATAACACTAGTAATGACAGTAATAACACTAGTAATGACAGTAATAACACTATTAATAACACTAGTAATAACACTAGTAATAACACTAGTAATGACAATAATAACACTAGTAATGACAATAATAACACTAGTAATGACAATAATAACACTAGTAATGACAATAATAACACTAGTAATGACAGTAATAACACTAGTAATAACACTAGTAATGACACAAGTAATGACAATGATAACACTAGTAATGACAGTAATACCACTAGTAATAACACTAGTAATGACACTAGTAATGACCATAATAACACTAGTAATAACACTAGTAATGACAATAATAACACTAGTAATGACAATAATAACACTAGTAATAACACTAGTAATAACAATAATAACACTAGTAATGACAATAATAACACTAGTAATGACAATAATAACACTAGTAATGACAGTAATAACACTAGTAATAACACTAGTAATGACACAAGTAATGACAATGATAACACTAGTAATGACAGTAATACCACTAGTAATAACACTAGTAATGACACTAGTAATGACCATAATAACACTAGTAATAACACTAGTAATGACAATAATAACACTAGTAATGACAATAATAACACTAGTAATAACACTAGTAATGACAATAATAACACTAGTAATGACAATAATAACACTAGAAATAACACTAGTAATGACAATAATAACACTAGTAATGACAATAATAACACTAGTAATGACAGTAATAACACTAGTAATGACAGTAATAACACTAGTAATAACACTAGTAATAACACTAGTAATAACACTAGTAATGACAGTAATAACACTAGTAATAACACTAGTAATGACAGTAATAACACTAGTAATAACACTAGTAATAACACTAGTAATAACAGTAATAACACTAGTAATAACACTAGTAATAACACTAGTAATGACAGTAATAACACTAGTAATAACAGTAATAACACTAGTAATGACAGTAATAACACTAGTAATGACAGTAGTAATAACACTAGTAATGACAGTAATAACACTAGTAATGACAGTAATAACACTACTAATAACACTAGTAATAACACTAGTAATGACAGTAATAACACTAGTAATAACACTAGTAATAACACTAGTAATGACAGTAATAACACTAGTAATAACACTAGTAATAACACTAGTAATAACACTAGTAATAACACTAGTAATGACAGTAATAACACTAGTAATAACACTAGTAATAACACTAGTAATGACAGTAATAACACTAGTAATAACACTAGTAATAACACTAGTAATGACAGCAATAACACTAGTAATGACAGTAATAACACTAGTAATAACACTAGTAATAACACTAGTAATGACAGTAATAACACTAGTAATGACAGTAATAACACTAGTAATAACACTGCAAATGACAGTAATAATACTAGTAATAACACTAGTAATAACACTAGTAATGACAGTAATAACACTAGTAATAGCAATTTTAATAACACTAGTAATGACAGTAATAACGCTAGTAATAAAATTAGTAATAACACTAGTAATAACACTAGTAATAACACTAGTAATAACACTAGTAATGACAGTAATAACACTAGTAATAACACTAGTAATAACACTAGTAATAACACTAGTAATAACACTAGTAATAACACTAGTAATGACAGTAATAACACTAGTAATAACAATAGTAATAACACTAGTAATAACACTAGTAATAACAGTAATAACACTAGTAATAACACTAGTAATACCACTAGTAATAACAGTAATGACACTAGTAATAACACTAGTAATAACACTAGTAATAACACTAATAATAACACTAGTAATGACAGTAATAACACTAGTAATGACAGTAATAACACTAGTAATGACAGTAATAACACTAGAAATGACAGTAATAACACTAGTAATGACAGTAATAACACTAGTAATGACAGTAATAACACTAGTAATGACAGTAATAACACTAGTAATGACAGTAATAACACTAGTAATGACAGTAACAACACTAGTAATAACACTGATAATAACACTAGTAATAACACTAGTAATAACACTAGTAATAACACTAGTAATGACACTAGTAATGACAGTAATAACACTAGTAATAACACTAGTAATAACAGTAATAACACTAGTAAAAACACTAGTAATAACAGTAATAACCTTAGTAATAACACTAGTAATAACAGTAATAACAGTAATAACACTAGTAATAACACTAGTAATAACACTAGTAATGACACTAGTAATGACAGTAATAACACTAGTAATAACACTAGTAATGACAGTAATAACACTAGTAATGACAGTAATAACACTAGTAAGAACACTAGTAATAACACTAGTAATGACAGTAATAACACTAGTAATAACACTAGTAATAACAGTAATAACACTAGTAATAACACTAGTAATAACAGTAATAACACTAGTAATAACACTAGTAATAACACTAGTAATGACACTAGTAAAGACAGTAATAACACTAGTAATAACACTAGTAATAACACTAGTAATAACAGTAATAACACTAGTAATAACACTAGTAATAATACTAGTAATGACAGTAATAACACTAGTAATAACACTAGTAATAACACTAGTAATGACAGTAATAACACTAGTAATGACAGTAATAACACTAGTAATAACACTAGTAATAACACTAGTAATAACAGTAATAACACTAGTAATAACACTGGTAATGACAGTAATAACACTAGTAATAACACTAGTAATAACACTAGTAATGACAGTAATAACACTAGTAATAACACTAGTAATGACACTAGTAATGACAGTAATAACACTAGTAATGACAGTAATAACACTAGTAATGACAGTAATAACACTAGTAATGACAGTAATAACACTAGTAATAACACTAGTAATGACAGTAATAACACTAGTAATAACACTAGTAATGACAGTAATAACACTAGTAATGACAGTAATAACACTAGTAATAACAGTAATAACACTAGTAATGACAGCAATAACACTAGTAATGACAGTAATAACACTAGGAATAACACTAGTAATGACAGTAATAACACTAGTAATAACAGTAATAACACTAGTAATAATACTAGTAATGACAGTAATAACACTAGTAATAACACTAGTAATAACACTAGTAATGACAGTAATAACACTAGTAATAACACTGGTAATAACACTAGTAATAACACTAGTAATGACAGTAATAACACTAGTAATAACACTAGTAATAACACTAGTAATGACAGTAATAACACTAGTAATAACACTAGTAATAACACTAGTAAAAACACTAGTAATGACAGTAATAACACTAGTAATGACAGTAATAACACTAGTAATGACAGTAATAACACTAGTAATGACAGTAATAACACTAGTAATAACACTAGTAATAACACTAGTAATGGCAGTAATAACACTAGTAATGACAGTAATAACACTAGTAATTACACTAGTAATAACACTACAAATGACAGTAATAACACTAGTAATAACACTAGTAATAACACTAGTAATGACAGTAATAACACTAGTAATAACAGTAATAATAACACTAGTGATGATAGTAATAACACTAGTAATAACAGTAATAACACTAGTAATAACACTAGTAATAACGCTAGTAATAACACTAGTAATAACACTAGTAATAACACTAGTAATAACAGTAATAACACTAGTAATAACACTAGTAATAACAGTAATAACAGTAATAATACTAGTAATAACACTAGTAATAACACTAGTAATGACACTAGTAATGACAGTAATAACACTAGTAATGACAGTAATAACACTAGTAATGACCGTTATAACACTAGTAATAACACTAGTAATAACACTAGTAATAACACTAGTAATGACAGTAATAACACTAGTAATAACACTAGTAATAACAGTAAAAACACTAGTAATGACAGTAATACCAATAGTAATGACAGTAATAACACTAGTAATGACAGTAATAACACTAGTAATAACACTAGTAATAACAGAAATAACACTAGTAATAACACTAGTAATAACAGTAATAACAGTAATAACACTAGTAATAACACTAGTAATAACACTAGTAATGACAGTAATAACACTAGTAATGACAGTAATAACAGTAATAACACTAGTAATAACACTAGTAATAACAGTAATAACCTTAGTAATAACACTAGTAATAACAGTAATAACAGTAATAACACTAGTAATAACACTAGTAATAACACTAGTAATGACACTAGTAATGACAGTAATAACACTAGTAATAACACTAGTAATGACAGTAATAACACTAGTAATGACAGTAATAACACTAGTAAGAACACTAGTAATAACACTAGTAATGACAGTAATAACACTAGTAATAACACTAGTAATAACAGTAATAACACTAGTAATAACACTAGTAATAACAGTAATAACACTAGTAATAACACTAATAATAACACTAGTAATGACACTAGTAAAGACAGTAATAACACTAGTAATAACACTAGTAATAACACTAGTAATAACAGTAATAACACTAGTAATAACACTAGTAATAACAGTAATAACAGTAATAACACTAGTAATAACACTAGTAATAACACTAGTAATGACAGTAATAACACTAGTAATGACAGTAATAACACTAGTAATAACACTAGTAATAACACTAGTAATAACAGTAATAACACTAGTAATAACACTGGTAATGACAGTAATAACACTAGTAATAACACTAGTATTGACAGTAATAACACTAGTAATAACACTAGTAATGACAGTAATAACACTAGTAATAACAGTAATAACACTAGTAATGACAGTAATAACACTAGTAATGACAGTAATAACACTAGTAATGACAGTAATAACACTAGTAATAACACTAGTAATGACAGTAATAACACTAGTAATAACACTAGTAATGACAGTAATAACACTAGTAATGACAGTAATAACACTAGTAATAACAGTAATAACACTAGTAATGACAGCAATAACACTAGTAATGACAGTAATAACACTAGGAATAACACTAGTAATGACAGTAATAACACTAGTAATAACAGTAATAACACTAGTAATAATACTAGTAATGACAGTAATAACACTAGTAATAACACTAGTAATAACACTAGTAATGACAGTAATAACACTAGTAATAACACTGGTAATAACACTAGTAATAACACTAGTAATGACAGTAATAACGCTAGTAATAACACTAGTAATAACACTAGTAATGACAGTAATAACACTAGTAATAACACTAGTAATAACACTAGTAAAAACACTAGTAATGACAGTAATAACACTAGTAATGACAGTAATAACACTAGTAATGACAGTAATAACACTAGTAATGACAGTAATAACACTAGTAATAACACTAATAATAACACTAGTAATGGCAGTAATAACACTAGTAATGACAGTAATAACACTAGTAATTACACTAGTAATAACACTACAAATGACAGTAATAACACTAGTAATAACACTAGTAATAACACTAGTAATGACAGTAATAACACTAGTAATAACAGTAATAATAACACTAGTGATGATAGTAATAACACTAGTAATAACAGTAATAACACTAGTAATAACACTAGTAATAACGCTAGTAATAACACTAGTAATAACACTAGTAATAACACTAGTAATAACAGTAATAACACTAGTAATAACACTAGTAATAACAGTAATAACAGTAATAATACTAGTAATAACACTAGTAATAACACTAGTAATGACACTAGTAATGACAGTAATAACACTAGTAATGACAGTAATAACACTAGTAATGACCGTTATAACACTAGTAATAACACTAGTAATAACACTAGTAATAACACTAGTAATGACAGTAATAACACTAGTAATAACACTAGTAATAACAGTAAAAACACTAGTAATGACAGTAATACCAATAGTAATGACAGTAATAACACTAGTAATGACAGTAATAACACTAGTAATAACACTAGTAATAACAGAAATAACACTAGTAATAACACTAGTAATAACAGTAATAACAGTAATAACACTAGTAATAACACTAGTAATAACACTAGTAATGACAGTAATAACACTAGTAATGACAGTAATAACAGTAATAACACTAGTAATAACACTAGTAATAACAGTAATAACCTTAGTAATAACACTAGTAATAACAGTAATAACAGTAATAACACTAGTAATAACACTAGTAATAACACTAGTAATGACACTAGTAATGACAGTAATAACACTAGTAATAACACTAGTAATGACAGTAATAACACTAGTAATGACAGTAATAACACTAGTAAGAACACTAGTAATAACACTAGTAATGACAGTAATAACACTAGTAATAACACTAGTAATAACAGTAATAACACTAGTAATAACACTAGTAATAACAGTAATAACACTAGTAATAACACTAATAATAACACTAGTAATGACACTAGTAAAGACAGTAATAACACTAGTAATAACACTAGTAATAACACTAGTAATAACAGTAATAACACTAGTAATAACACTAGTAATAACAGTAATAACAGTAATAACACTAGTAATAACACTAGTAATAACACTAGTAATGACAGTAATAACACTAGTAATGACAGTAATAACACTAGTAATAACACTAGTAATAACACTAGTAATAACAGTAATAACACTAGTAATAACACTGGTAATGACAGTAATAACACTAGTAATAACACTAGTATTGACAGTAATAACACTAGTAATAACACTAGTAATGACAGTAATAACACTAGTAATAACAGTAATAACACTAGTAATGACAGTAATAACACTAGTAATGACAGTAATAACACTAGTAATGACAGTAATAACACTAGTAATAACACTAGTAATGACAGTAATAACACTAGTAATAACACTAGTAATGACAGTAATAACACTAGTAATGACAGTAATAACACTAGTAATAACAGTAATAACACTAGTAATGACAGCAATAACACTAGTAATGACAGTAATAACACTAGGAATAACACTAGTAATGACAGTAATAACACTAGTAATAACAGTAATAACACTAGTAATAATACTAGTAATGACAGTAATAACACTAGTAATAACACTAGTAATAACACTAGTAATGACAGTAATAACACTAGTAATAACACTGGTAATAACACTAGTAATAACACTAGTAATGACAGTAATAACGCTAGTAATAACACTAGTAATAACACTAGTAATGACAGTAATAACACTAGTAATAACACTAGTAATAACACTAGTAAAAACACTAGTAATGACAGTAATAACACTAGTAATGACAGTAATAACACTAGTAATGACAGTAATAACACTAGTAATGACAGTAATAACACTAGTAATAACACTAGTAATAACACTAGTAATGGCAGTAATAACACTAGTAATGACAGTAATAACACTAGTAATTACACTAGTAATAACACTACAAATGACAGTAATAACACTAGTAATAACACTAGTAATAACACTAGTAATGACAGTAATAACACTAGTAATAACAGTAATAATAACACTAGTGATGATAGTAATAACACTAGTAATAACAGTAATAACACTAGTAATAACACTAGTAATAACGCTAGTAATAACACTAGTAATAACACTAGTAATAACACTAGTAATAACAGTAATAACACTAGTAATAACACTAGTAATAACAGTAATAACAGTAATAATACTAGTAATAACACTAGTAATAACACTAGTAATGACACTAGTAATGACAGTAATAACACTAGTAATGACAGTAATAACACTAGTAATGACCGTTATAACACTAGTAATAACACTAGTAATAACACTAGTAATAACACTAGTAATGACAGTAATAACACTAGTAATAACACTAGTAATAACACTAGTAATGACAGTAATAACACTAGTAATGACAGTAATAACAGTAATAACACTAGTAATAACACTAGTAATAACAGTAATAACACTAGTAATGACACTAGTAATGACAGTAATAACACTAGTAATAACACTAGTAATAACACTAGTATTGACAGTAATAACACTAGTAATGACACTAGTAATGACAGTAATAACACTAGTAATAACACTAGTAATAACACTAGTAATAACACTAGTAATAACACTAGTAATGACAGTAATAACACTAGTAATGACAGTAATAACACTAGTAATGACAGTAATAACACTAGTAATGACAGTAATAACACTAGTAATAACACTAGTAATAACACTAGTAATGACAGTAATAACACTAGTAATAACACTAGTAATGACAGTAATAACACTAGTAATAACACTAGTAATAACACTAGTAATGACAGTAATAACACTAGTAATAACACTAGTAATGACAGTAATAACACTAGTAATAACAGTAATAACACTAGTAATGACACTAGTAATGACAGTAATAACACTAGTAATAACACTAGTAATAACACTAGTAATGACAGTAATAACACTAGTAATGACACTAGTAATGACAGTAATAACACTAGTAATAACACTAGTAATAACACTAGTAATAACACTAGTAATAACACTAGTAATGACAGTAATAACACTAGTAATGACAGTAATAACACTAGTAATGACAGTAATAACACTAGTAATGACAGTAATAACACTAGTAATAACACTAGTAATAACACTAGTAATGACAGTAATAACACTAGTAATAACACTAGTAATGACAGTAATAACACTAGTAATAACACTAGTAATAACACTAGTAATGACAGTAATAACACTAGTAATAACACTAGTAATGACAGTAATAACACTAGTAATGACAGTAATAACACTAGTAATGACAGTAATAACACTAGTAATGACAGTAATAACACTAGTAATAACACTAGTAATAACACTAGTAATGACAGCAATAACACTAGTAATAACACTAGTAATGACAGTAATAACACTAGTAATAACACTAGTAATAACACTAGTAATGACAGTAATAACACTAGTAATAACACTAGTAATGACAGTAATAACACTAGTAATGACAGTAATAACACTAGTAATAACACTAGTAATACCACTAGTAATGACAGTAATAAGACTAGTAATGACAGTAATACTGATGATGATAATACAACGACAGTAACATTAATGATACCTAGATGACCCAGAACATCCACCTGTTATAATATAACTGACATCATTCATGCCACGTCTATGGTTACCTCGACTTTGAGTGGTTAGGTCTGCCCCTACTTCTCTTGTCCTGATGATTCCAGAGCAGAGACTGTTTTGTAATGCTGTCGGGGAGTTTCCATAATGTTGTTCTGTCCATCGCCAAAATCTTATTTTCACGTCTATTCCCACTGGCTGTTGCCCTGTTCTTCCCCACAGTTTGATATTAGTGACTTTACCATACTATTTTATTCCCTCAGTTTGGTGCAATCGTCCATTGACGAAAGCCTGTATCTTTTCAGTTGTACTTCTTTGTGTTACCGACGTCACAGAGCCATACGATAGAGGGAATATGACATTGTATTTGAAGATCTGTATTTTTGTGGTAAACTTATTTCTTTCGATTTCTAGAAATTCATATAACGGAATAACATCCTATTTGCCTTTTGTGATATTCTTAATTTGAAATCTTTCAGTACCTCCGAAATTGTCTATATTGCTACCAAGAGATATGAATGAATCTACCTCCAGCAGTATCGTGTCCCCCAAACAATTAGCACTGTCGTTTGGTGCTTTTATTCTCAAATACTAAATCTGTTCTTTGTGAAAACTCAGCTCAATTTCAGGTACCATTCAGTCAGCAGATTTATTTTATTTTTTTAAATTTGGTTCTAGTTATGAGAAAAAAGATACAATTCATCAGCCACTCCCAGATCACAATTTGGTTGTAGTTATGAGCCAATTCATCAGCCACAGCCAGATCACCATTTGGTTATAGTTATGAGCCAATTCATCAGCCACACCCAGATCTCCATTTTTTCGTAATCAAAAGCCATGTTCTCATAATCCAGTTAACAGCTGGTGGAAAGAGTTATCTCAAAGTCTCCGAAAGCTCTTCACCGTGTAGGACTCTACAGTTTTATTAATTACGTTTGGGAACATCAGGGATGCTCAATAGTGCCTGAGCAACTTCCAAAGCGATTCGCTGTCTAAACTATCAATTGTCTTCTCATAATTTACTAATCCGATATAAAGTTATGCATTCCAGTCTACACCATGTTGAACAATTCATCGCGGTAATGTTATCTGGTCAACATAGAATCCATTTTTTCAAGACCTGTATGTTCGTTTCTCAACTGCTTATCTATGACTTCTTCCAGTCATTCTAAAATATTCCAGTTCAATCTCCTACCCTTATAATTTGGGCTCCGTTGTAGATTCCTCGTTTTCCAGTACTTGAACTACTTAGTATTTCTGCCAGTCTGCTGGTGTTTTCTCTATATAAAACTGTATAACTCTGTTGATGTTTTAATGTCTGATTTATTTTTTCTACTGAGACACCATCTGGTTCAGTGAGTTTACTATCTTTAAGAAGTACCATAGCTTTCCATATTTCTTTTCTAGTTGGCTTCATACAATTTACCGATTGAATGTCTGAAGGATATTCTAGAACTGGTCAATTTAATACTGCATGAAACTGTTATGTTCTAGAACTGGTCAATTTAATACTGCATCAAACTGTTATGTTCTAGAACTGGTCAATTTAATACTGCATCAAACTGTTATGTTCTAGAACTGGTCAATTTAATACTGCATCAAACTGTTATGTTCTAGAACTGGTCAATTTAATACTGCATCAAACTGTTATATTCTAGAACTGGTCAATTTAATACTGCATGAAACTGTTATGTTCTAGAACTGGTCAATTTAATACTGCATGAAACTATTATGTTCTAGAACTGGTCAATTTAATACTGCATGAAACTGTTATGTTCTAGAACTGGTCAATTTAATACTGCATGAAAATGTTATGGCTATATCCTCACACGCTCTTTGTGTTGCTAAGCAAATTTTCTAACTTCTTTAATAAATCAAATTTCTTGCATATATTTTCCTGTCAGTGTTTTCTTCTTCTTTGGTGTTGGCCTTAATAGGATGTATGTGGCAATATGTCGTAGATTACAGCAAGGCCGCAGTATCTGGGCTTTTTGGTTCAACTGTAGCAGCCCTAGCTTGCTGTCATACCGTAGCAGATGGTGAAAGGTGTCTGCACTAATGATATTCACCCTCATTCAAATTCAAGTAACGCTATTTAAAAATAACCAAATAGAACAGATTATGTATAACTGCTAACCCTACATTTCTAACAAATCAGATTCTCTTACACGCTTGCTAAAACACTCCTACAACTTGATTAACGAAACTACAACTTGATTGACGAACTAAAACTTGATTGACGAACTAAAACTTAATTGACAAACTAAAACTTGATTGACAAACTAAAACTTGATTAACGAACTAAAACTTGATTGACGAACTAAAACTTGATTAACGAAACTACAACTTGATTGACGAACTAAAACTTGAATGACGAACCTTTAATGGATTGCCACAGAATAGATGTTTCGTGTTTCTTCTTAAACCCAGGTGATTCGTCCATGGTCCTGTTCTCCTTGTTAACAGTGTCTCCAAGTGGTCGTCGAAGATCTGGATCTCTGTGAAAGACAAATATATCTCTATTAGTGACTAGATTTCTTGGGAGAGCTTCTGCTAAACGCCCAACTTCAAATATATCTCAAGTAGTGACTACATTTTCTTGAGTGAACTTTTGCTAAACGTTTGGCTTCAAATATATGTCACAAAAAGGGGACTGTGTGGCTATAACTTCAGGTCTTGGTTATGTGGTTAGCAGAGCGGCTTAGACGGCGTCTGACAGACTGTGGGTCTACCTTGCTCTAATTTACGCTTCCACCTCCACCAGTCTCAAAAACAGGCGATCCTATATTCCAGGGGCTATCAGATGTTGGGATTGAACTGACAAGTGACCAGTGGATTTTCGCCTGCCAAAAAATATGAAATAAAGAAGGTCACACCTCCCCACGACGTCTAACAATATGAGTGGACTGAGGACAGACATATAAACAGACAGACAGACAAATTGTTGATATATTCCTGCTGTTGTTTGTCTGAGGTTGATCATTATTTTCTGGTCATCATTAAAGAGTAGTTCATTTAAATGATCCCTGAGGTTGTTTGCCTCACTAATGTTGACTTTCTTACATATTGCGTTTCTGATAAACAGTCAAGAGAATCGTACACAACCTTACCATTCGCCGGTCCTAATATGGTATTGTTCGGAATATCCTGCGTTTGTTCTTATTGTGCATCGCCTATTCCCATAAAGACTTTTACATTGATTGGTCAAATGTTTTTTTACTCAATAACGTTCTTGGGTGTAGTCTTTTTCCCCAGTATTTACACAAAACCTTTTCAGTATGGCTAAGCTATGATATTCCTCTATTCGTGTATTAAACATCTTGGACAATTATATTTTACTTAACGTCTGTCAAAACGGCAATTTATTACAATTTAAATATTGCGTAATATCCTCCAACGACCAACATGGTTCTCTCCATGGCTAGATTTTATCATTTGCCGGAAAATTCATGTGTTAAATTTTAAGTGTAATTGTGGAAAAGGAAATAAAAAGTGGAGAATGTTCTGGTTTTGGCGCACAATAATAGAAATAACAGAAATGTCGAATATAAAAATTATCAAATCGTCCACGTATTTCCGTTTCTACGGAGATTAATATAAGAGATAATAATAATTATAATTTTAATAATTTAAATGATAAAAACAATAATAATAATGAAAACGTATTGTTGCTGGTGTTGTTTGATGCCCACAATCAGTAAATTGACTCTTTTGTGCACCTGAAAGGACGGTAAGTGGTGGGTTGTAGTAGCTTTCCTCACATTACGATTATGCTGAAGAAGGTGCACCGCGGTCCTTCATGCGGTTGTGCTATGCTTAGATTTATCTGCATGGCGCTCACTACTACGGGGATTACATCCATCCACATCTCGTCAGCCAGACTGTCTTGAAATAGCTTGTTTCCAGAGAACCCTATTTGGAAGAGAGATTGTGGTTTTGGTCAGTGTGTTGACCCTGACGTGACGTCCTGGTCAGTGAGTTGACCCTGACGTGACGTCCTGGTCAGTGAGTTGACCCTGACGTGACGTCCTGGTCAGTGTGTGACCCTGACGTGACGTCCTGGTCAGTGAGTTGACCCTGACGTGATGTCCTGGTCAGTGAGTTGACCCTGACGTGACGTCCTGGTCAGTGAGTTGACCCTGACGTGACGTCCTGGTCAGTGTGTGACCCTGACGTGACGTCCTGGTCAGTGAGTTGACCCTGACGCGATGTCCTGGTCAGTGAGTTGACCCTGACGTGATGTCCTGGTCAGTGAGTTGACCCTGACGTGACGTCCTGGTCAGTGAGTTGACCCTGACGTGATGTCCTGGTCAGTGAGTTGACCCTGACGTGATGTCCTGGTCAGTGAGTTGACCCTGACGTGATGTCATAATCAGTGAGTTGACCCTGACGTGACGTCCTGGTCAGTGAGTTGACCCTGACGTGATGTCCTGGTCAGTGAGTTGACCCTGACGTGATGTCCTGGTCAGTGAGTTGACCCTGACGTGACGTCCTGGTCAGTGCCTGACTGGACTAGCATCCCAGTTCCCCAATAATAATAATGTTACAAACAATAATAATAGTTGCAATTATAAGAGCGCTAACAAACATTATATTGATGATGAAGTTATAATAAGGATGATGTTAGCGATGATCACAATAATGACGGTAATAATTATTTGTTGACATTTTTTGTGTGCTTTTGCCTTATTTCTCCATTCCCAAAGGCGGTGTGCGATGCAGTGCGGTTTCTATTTTTGCGCCTGTCGACTCAGTGCATCCGACTTCGGTATACTTTTTATGTAAGGCTCTGCTTCATCCTGGTATTTTCTCAGGGTTTGCTTCATCCTGTATTTTCTCAGGGTTTGCTCCCATGAGTTATGGCCAGTGCTGTGATGGTGGATCGATACCATCACCTTCGGGTGGTGGGCCGTGTCACTTAACCACTAGGCCACGCCGTCCGCTCGGTAATAATAATAATATTGTTGATAGTATTAGCAACAGCTCATTCACTGCTGGGCCATCGGCCCCACTTTGAGATGAGAACAGCAGGTGACATGAACCGCAGTACCTACCTGTCTAGGTCGCTATCAATGAGTGCACACATAAGACAGAGGCAACAGAAACCATTCAAGTCAGTTAATCTAAAGGAAAATCAGATAGAAATATCAGTTAATCTAAAGAAAAATCAGTTAGAAATGTCAGTTAATCTAAAGGAAAATCAGTTAGAAATATCAGTTAATCTGAAGGAAAATCAGTTAGAAATATCAGTTAATCTGATATGCAGAATGGCAGACAAATAACACTGTCAATCGCTACTGTTAAGTACACAAGCAATTTCAGAGCGGAGGCAGAGGCACTGAGGGCGGCAGTGGAAGAAATGGTGACACACAATGAAAATGAAAGCCATATAGTCCTGCTTACAGATGCTCTCGCCGTAGTCACAGCGCTAAAAAGCCAGAAAAACACTGAGCTTGATGACTTAAGAGCAGCACTCTGCAAACTGTGCCAGCAGTCCGCACCAAAAAGGGTAGTGGTACAGTGGGTCCCATCACACTGCAACATCCAAGGCAACGAGGAGGCAGACAGACTGGCAAAAGAAGGTGCAAGACTACCACAAACAGATACTAGTATGATATACGAAGAGTCAAAACGGCTTATCAAAGCCAGATACATGACCAAATGGGAAACCGAACATACTGGTTACACCAAAAAACGATGCCTTTTACCAGTTGAACCGAATAGAGCAGGTCGTTGTCTTCAGACTTCGCACTGGCCACAATAGACTGAGGTACCACCTATTCAACAAATTGAAGATAGGTGGTACCGACGAATGCCCGTGCGGTACTGGTAAAAGGACCGCTGAACATCTGCTGCAGAACTGCCCGACATACGAGGATCAGAGAGAGCAGATGTGGCCATCACCAGTGGAACTGCAAGACAAGCTCTATGGCAGTGGCGACAGCCTCAGGATGACCGCCGCTTTTTTTCGAAAAAATAATGGTTACTGTCTGACTGCGTACGAAGAAGAAAAAGAAGAAGAAGAAAGGAAAATCAGTTAGAAATATCAGTTAATCTAAGGGAAAATCAAAAATATCAGTTAATCTAAAGGAAAATCAGTTAGAAATGTTAGTTAATCAAAAGGAAAATCATTTAGAAATGTCAGTTAATCTAAAGGAAAATCAGTTAGAAATATCAGTTAATCTAAAGAAAAATCAGAAATATCAGTTAATCTAAAGGAAAATCAGTTAGAAATGTCAGTTAATCAAAAGGAAAATCAGTTTGAAATGTCAGTTAATAAAAAAAAAACAGTTAGAAATGTCAGTTAATCTAAAGGAAAATCAGAAATATCAGTTAATCTAAAGAAAAATCAGAAATATCAGTTAATCTAAAGGAAAATCAGTTAGAAATGTGAATTAATCTAAAGGAAAATCAGTTAGAAATATCAGTTAATTTAAAGGAAAATCAGTTACAAATATGTTAATCTAAAGGTAAATCAGTTGAAAAGTCAGTTAATCTAAAGGAAAATAAGTTAGAAATATCAGTTAATAAAAAGAAAAATCAGTTAGAAATATCAGTTAATCTAAAGAAAAATCAGTTAGAAATGTCAGTTAATCTAAAGAAAAATCAGTTAGAAATGCCAGTTAATCTAAAGGAAAATCAGTTAGAAATATCAGTTAATCTAAAGGAAAATCAGTTAGAAATATCAGTTAATCTAAAGGAAAATCAGAAATAGTTAATCTAAAGGAAAATCAGTTATAAATGTCAGATAATCAAAAGGAAAATCAGTTAGAAAGGTCAGTTAATCTAAAGGAAAATCAGTTAGAAATATCAATTAATCTAAAAGAAAATCAGTTAGAAATATAAGTTAATCTAAAGGAAAATCAATTAGAAATATCAGTTAATCTAAAGGAAAATCAGTTAGAAATATCAGTTAATCTAAAGGAAAATCAGAAATAGTTAATCTAAAGGAAAATCAGTTATAAATGTCAGATAATCAAAAGGAAAATCAGTTAGAAATGTCAGTTAATGTAAAGGAAAATCAGTTAGAAATATCAGTTAATCTAAAAGAAAATCAGTTAGAAATGTCAGTTAATCTAAAGGAAAATCAGTTAGAAATGTTAGTTAATCAAAAGGAAAATCAGAAATGTCAGTTAATCTAAAGGAAAATCAGAAATATCAGTTAATCTAAAGGAAAATCATTTAGAAATGTCAGTTAATCTAAAGTAAAATCAGTTAGAAATGTCAGTTAATCAAAAGGAAAATCAGAAATGTCAGTTAATCTAAAGGAAAATCAGAAATATCAGTTAATCTAAAGGAAAATCAGTTAGAAATGTCAGTTAATCTAAAGAAAAATCAGTTAGAAATATCAGTTAATCTAAAGGAAAATCAATTAGAAATATCAATTAATCTAAAAGAAAATCAGAAATATCAGTTAATCTAAAGGAAAATCAGTTAGAAATATCAGTTAATCTAAAGGAAAATCAGTTAGAAATATCAGTTAATCTAAAGGAAAATCAGAAATAGTTAATTTAAAGGAAAATCAGTTATAAATGTCAGATAATCAAAAGGAAAATCAGTTAGAAATGTCAGTTAATGTAAAGGAAAATCAGTTAGAAATATCAGTTAATCTAAAGGAAAATCAGTTAGAAATGTCAGTTAATCTAAAGGAAAATCAGAAATATCAGTTAATCTAAGGGAAAATCAGAAATATCCGTTAATCTAAAGGAAAACAGTTAGAAATGTCAGTTAATCAAAAGGAAAATCAGTTTTAAAATGTCAGTTAATTTAAAGGAAAATCAGTTAAAAATGTCAGTTAATCTAAAGGAAAATCAGTTAGAAATGTCAGTTAATCTAAAGAAAAATTAGTTAGAAATGTCAGCTAATCTTTAGGAAAATCATTTATAAATGTAGGTTAATCAAAAGAAAAATCAGTTAGAAATGTCAGTTAATCTAAAGGAAAATCAGTTAGAAATGTCAGTTAATCTAAAGGAAAATCAGTTAGAAATGTCAGTTAATCTAAAGGAAAATCAGTTAGGAATATCAGTTAATATAAAGGAAAATCAGTTAGAAATGTCAGTTAATTTAAAGGAAAATCAATTTGAAATGTCAGTTAATCTAAAGGAAATTCAGTTAGAAATGTCAGTTAATCTAAAGGAAAATCAGTTAGAAATATCAGATAGTTAATCTAAAGGAAAATCAGTTAGAAATTTCAGTTAATCTGAAGAAAAATCAGTTAGAAATATCAGTTAATCTAAGGGAAAATCAGTTAGAAATGTCAGTTAATCTAAAGGAAAATCAGTTAGGAATATCAGTTAATATAAAGGAAAATCAGTTAGAAATGTCAGTTAATTTAAAGGAAAATCAATTTTAAATGTCAGTAATCTAAAGGAAATTCAGTTAGAAATGTCAGTTAATCTAAAGGAAAATCAGTTAGAAATATCAGATAGTTAATCTAAAGGAAAATCAGTTAGAAATTTCAGTTAATCTGAAGAAAAATCAGTTAGAAATTTCAGTTAATCTAATGGAAAATCAGTTAGAAATATTAGTTAATCTAAAGGTAAATCAGTTTAAATGTCAGTTAATCTAAAGGAAAATCAGTTAGAAATATCAGTTAATCTAAAGGTAAATCAGTGGAAATGTCAGTTAATCTAAAGGAAAATCAGTTAGAAATATCAGTTAATCTAAACGAACAATCAACATCCTGTGCCAAGGTTAGGAAATGTTGTGTAAAGACACACACACATACACACACAAACGCACACACAAACATAAAAAACGCACATAAACACAAAAACACACACACAAACACACACATAAATAAACTCAAATACACACACAATCACACACACACACAAACACACAAACAAACACACACACACACAAACACACATATACACACAAACACTCACAAACTCACACAAATATAGACAAACACATACAAACACACACGAACTTACACATACACACAAACACACACACACGAACATACACACACACACATACACCCACACAGATACACACAAACATTCACACATACACACACGAACAAACACACACAACAAACAAACACACACACACACACATACACACACGAAAATGGAAGATGGATGATACCTGTGCACATATATGACATCAGATAAAAGATGGATACATGGGCACATACATGACATCAGGTAAAAGATGGATACATGGGCACATTCATGACATCAGGTGGAAGATGTAATTACGAAATAAAATGCAGAATAGACAAAGCAAAATCTTTCTTCCAGACCGTGAAGTGAAAATTCTGCAACAAAATCTGGTCACTGGAACTGAGAAAGAGAGTCATTTGATGCTAAGTGGAACAAGTACTGGCATATGGCAGTGAATCATGGACAATTAGCAAGCAAGCGCAAAGATCTTCGGAAGCAACAGAGACGTGGTTTTACAGAAGAATGCTGCTGATATCATGGACTGCAAGGAAGACAAATGATACAGAACTCGAGGAATCACAAACACGGAGACAGAACTCGAGGAATCACAAACACGGAGACAGAACTCGAGGAATCACAAACACGGAGACAGAACTCGAGGAATCACAAACACGGAGACAGAAATCGAGGAATCACAAACACGGAGACAGAACTCGAGGAATCACAAACACGGAGACAGAACTCGAGGAATCACAAACACGGAGACAGAACTCGAGGAATCACAAACACGGAGACAGAACTCGAGGAATCACAAACACGGAGACAGAACTCGAGGAATCACAAACACGGAGACAGAACTCGAGGAATCACAAACACGGAGACAGAACTCGAGGAATCACAAACACGGAGACAGAACTCGAGGAATCACAAACACGGAGACAGAACTCGAGGAATCACAAACACGGAGACAGAACTCGAGGAATCACAAACACGGAGACAGAACTCGAGGAATCACAAACACGGAGACAGAACTCGAGGAATCACAAACACGGAGACAGAACTCGAGGAATCACAAACACGGAGACAGAACTCGAGGAATCACAAACACGGAGACAACTTATTGCAAGGATCAGAACTCATCATTTTGGGGGCATTTTATGGGAAGAGGGGGACTTGGATCACGTCGTGACAACGGAAAAGATAGCAGGAAAGAGAGACAGAGGAAGGCAGAGAGAGAAGATGTTGGACAGCCTGAGAGACAGAGGAAGGCAGAGAGAGAAGATGTTGGACAGCCTGAGAGACAGAGGAAGGCAGAGAGAGAAGATGTTGGACAGCCTGAGAGACAAAGGAAGGCAGAGAGAGAAGATGTTGGACAGCCTGAGAGACAGAGGAAGGCCAAGAGAGAGAAGATGTTGGACAGCCTGAGAGACAGAGGAAGGCAGAGAGAGAAGATGTTGGACAGCCTGAGAGACAAAGGAAGGCAGAGAGAGAAGATGTTGGACAGCCTGAGAGACAGAGGAAGGCCAAGAGAGAGAAGATGTTGGACAGCCTGAGAGACAGAGAAAGGCAGAGAGAGAAGATGTTGGACAGCCTGAGAGACAGAGGAAGGCCAAGAGAGAGAAGATGTTGGACAGCCTGAGAGACAGAGAAAGGCAGAGAGAGAAGATGTTGGACAGCCTGAGAGACAGAGGAAGGCCAAGAGAGAGAAGATGTTGGACAGCCTGAGAGACAGAGAAAGGCAGAGAGAGAAGATGTTGGACAGCCTGAGAGACAGAGGAAGGCCAAGAGAGAGAAGATGTTGGACAGCCTGAGAGACAGAGGAAGGCACAGAGAGAAGATGTTGGACAGCCTGAGAGACAGAGAAAGGCAGAGAGAGAAGATGTTGGACAGCCTGAGAGACAGAGGAAGGCCAAGAGAGAGAAGATGTTGGACAGCCTGAGAGACAGAGAAAGGCAGAGAGAGAAGATGTTGGACAGCCTGAGAGAATGACATGGACGACAATCAACAACAGAGTTGATAAACAACTCCCGTGATTGAAGTGGCTGGAGGTCCATGGTCACCAACAGGCTGGGCACCTAATGATGATGAACTGTAATAGTAGTGGTAATATCAGAAATAATAGTGGTAGTAGCATTGGTAGTAATAGTAGTGTGGTA
This sequence comes from Ariolimax columbianus, assembly GCA_036924085.1. NCBI lineage: Eukaryota > Metazoa > Mollusca > Gastropoda > Stylommatophora > Arionidae > Ariolimax > Ariolimax columbianus. Next base: position 177,579,277 of record JAVGWX010000001.1, read on the forward strand.
GTAGTAGTAGTCGTGTTCGTAGAAGTGGTAATTATAGTGATTGTAGTAGGTCAGGACATCCCGTAACCGGTGAGGTCGTTGGGGCACACATGAAAACATCCTCACAACCCCACGCCACCCTTCTCTGTCAGATGCCGCTGCCTGTGCCTCTTCTGGTCGGAGACTGGTCCATTCTTTTATGTTGTCCTCCCATCTCTTTTTGGGCCGGCCTCTTCGTGGTCTGCCTTGCACCTTCCCGTGGAGGATTGTGTTTGCAAGACCATTTGATCTCGATATGTGACCGTACCAAGTGAGTTTCCTTCTTTTGACAGTTGCCAAGAGATCTTCAAAAGGCCCTATTGCTGTTGTAATTCTATCTCGTATTTCCTCATTTGTAACTCGATCTTTGTACGTGACGTTTAAAAGTCTTCGGAAACATCTCATCTCCAAGGCGTAGAAGTAGTAGTAGTAGTAGTAGTAGTAGTAGTAGTAGTAGTAGTAGTAGTAGTAGTAGTAGTAGTAGTTGTTCGTAGTAGCAGTAGTAATAGTAGTAGTAGTAGTTGTAGCAGTAGTAGTAATAATAGTAGGAGTAAAAATAGTAAGTAGTAGTAGTAGTAGTAGTAGGGGTATCAGTTGTAATAGTAGTGATAGTAGTAGTAGTAGTAATAGTAGTAGTAGTAGTAGTAGTAGTAGTAGTAGTAGTAGCAGTAGTAGTAGTAGTAGTAGTAGGTAGTAGTAGTAGTAGTAGTAGTAATGCCAGTCCTTGAAAGTAATGATGTAGGCTGTGGATGCCAGTATTGATCTGCTTGTTAGAGACGGCCAGGCATGCCCATTTTATGTAAATCTGTCAGATACGGTCAGGCATGTCCACTTTGTGTAAATCTGTCAGATACGGTCAGGCATGTCCACTTTGTGTAAATCTGTCAGATACGGTCAGGCATGTCCACTTTGTCTGAATATGTCCGAGATTACAAGATATGTCAAATTGATCAAGAATTGACAGAGAATACAAAACATAAACTTGATTTTTTTAAATGTCAGAGGTGACAAAATATGTGAACTTGATCAAAGATTAAAAGGAACTACCAGACATGCAAAACTTGATCAAAAGCTGACAGAGACGGTTTGACATGTAAACTTGATCAAAAGCTGTCAGAGACGGCTTTACATGTAAACTTGATGAAAAGCTATCAGAGACGGCTTGACATGTAAACTTGATCCACAGCTGTCAGAGACGGCTTGACATGTAAACTTGATGAAAAGCTATCAGAGACGGCTTGACATGTAAACTTGATCCACGGCTATCAGAGACGGCTTGACATGTAAACTTGATGAAAAGCTATCAGAGACGGCTTGACATGTAAACTTGATCCACGGCTGTCAGAGACGGCTTGACATGTAAACTTGATCCACAGCTGTCAGAGACAGCTTGACATGTAAACTTGATCAAACTCAAATGAGAGATGATTGAACTTGTCAGATCTCAGCGTGTCGTGTCTAGGATGGTGTTCTGGTCTGGTGAAACAATCCTCCGAACGTCCTGAAAGCATCGCCTGACCCTAGCTTGCACTCTCAGACCTGGAACATCCACACGCTCGCGGATCGGAGGCAGTGGTGGCGTGCTAAACTCATCATCTTCAAGCTTCAACCTCTTGAAATCTTCACGCGGTTTTTGAGTTAAAATTCACTTGAAACTTCATCGCCTTCATCCTCAAACACATTCCCAGGCTTACAGTGCAAAGGTCAGGACAGAAGACCAACTCTCTCTCACTCTCTCTCTCTGTCTCTCTGTCTCCCCTCTATCTCTCCCCTTTCTCTCTCTCCCCTTTCTCTCTCTCTCTCTCTCTTCCCTTTAACTCTCTCTCTCTCTGTCTCTCTCTCCCCCTCTCTCTTTCTCCCCCTCTCTCTCTTCCCTTTAACTCTCTCTCTCTCGCTCTATCTCTGTCTCTCTCTCCCCCTCTCTCTTTCTCCCCCTCTCTCTCTCCCCTTTCTCTCTCTCTCTCTTCCCTTTAACTATCTCTCTCTCTCTCTCTCTCTCTCTCTCTCTCTCTCCCTGCCATACTTAGACCACAACAACATATCTGTTTCTAACTGATTGCTAGTTAGGTGTCCTCCCATTGACAAGCTCAAGTACTGGGTCAAGTGTTCGCTTTGTGTGGACCGCTGTGTTCTGTCTGTCTGTACATCACCTTATTCTTCTTCTTTTTCTTCTTCTTCTTTTTCTTCTTCTTCATTTTTCCTCTTCTTCTTCATCTTCTTCTTGTTCTTCATTCTTTTCTTTTTTTTCTTCTTCTTCTTCGTTGTTATCGTCGCCTTCGTTTGTACCTGTATCACCTTGAGGGGCATATACCATCAACCAACAGTCTTCAAGCACACAGTCCTCTGCTATTTTCTCCAATACTTCCCAGCTTCTCTTCGCTGTAGTGCATCCCTCTCATTCGTTTCCCTTTGTGTTAACATAACTTCTTTATAATGGGTTAGAAGATTCTGCAGATTCTGTATACAACAAGTTTATTAGATGGGGATTAACCGATCTGCGAGTCCATTTTAATCGATTTAAACACTATAGCAAATTCGACACGCAGCCCGTTAGGCGCCATCTATACTTCTCTCAAGAAACAATCTAACCGTGGCCGGTGTTATGCCACCTCACACAGTTAGTCGCTTCTTACGACATGTTCTCTGTGAGGCAGTGGTGCTATTACTGTCTTTGTCATACACAAATACCCCGACAGACCACTCGGTTTTCTAGCCTTCCTTTACCTTTTTTCCCTGAGAGTTCCACAACAGAGACTATCTGGCGATACTGGCTCGGGCAGTTCGCGTTTGTGCCACATTCTTTTCAGATTTTATCTCCTACATAACTTTGCCCTGCCCTCTCCCACATAACCTCTACTCCAACCATCTCCTGAGACCCCTCCACTCCAACCATCTCCTGAGACCCCTCTACTCCAAATATATCTTGAGACCCCTCCAATCCAACCATCTCCTGAGATCCCTCAACCATCTCCTGAGACACCTCAGCTCCAACCATCTCCTGAGATCCCTCAACCATCTCCTGAGACACCTCAGCTCCAACCATCTCCTGAGACCCCTCAACTCCAACTATCTCCTGAGATCCCTCAACTCCAACCATCTCCTGAGACCCCTAAACTCCAACCATCTCCTGAGATCTCTCAACCATCTCCAGACCCCTCCACTCCAAATATATCTTGAGACCCCTCCACTCCAACCATCTCCTGAGACCCCTCCACTGCAACCATATCCTGAGACCCCTCCACTCCAACCATCTCCTGAGACCCCTCCACACCAACCATCGCCTGAGACCCCTGCAATCCAACCATCTTCTGAGAAACCTCCACTCCAACCATCTCCTGAGATCCCTCAACCATCTCATGAGACCCCTCCACTTCAACCATCTCCTGAGACCCCTCCACTCCAACCATCTCATGAGACCCCTAAACCATCTCATGAGACCTCTCCACTACAACCATCTCCTGAGATCCCTCAACCATCTCCTGAGACCCCTGCACTCCAACCATCTTCTGAGAAACCTCCACTCCAACCACCTCCTGAGATCGCTCAACCATCTCCTGAGACCCCTCAACTCCAATTATCTCCTGAGATCCCTCAACCATCTCCTGAGACCCCCCAACTCCAACCATCTCCTGAGATCCCGCAACTCCAACCATCTCCTGAGACCCCTAAACTCCAACCATCTCCTGAGATCTCTCAACCATCTCCAGACCCCTCCACTCCAAATATATCTTGAGACCCCTCCACTCCAACCATCTCCTGAGACCCCTGCACTCCAACCATCTTCTGAGAAACCTCCACTCCAACCATCTCCTGAGATCCCTCAACCATCTCATGAGACCCCTCCACTTCAACCATCTCCTGAGACCCCTCCACTCCAACCATCTCCTGAGACACCTAAACCATCTCATGAGACCTCTCCACTTCAACCATCTCCTGAGATCCCTCAACCATCTCCTGAGACTCCTGCACTCCAGCCATCTTCTGAGAAACCTCCACTGCAACCATCTCCTGAGATCCCTCAACCATCTCATGAGACCCCTCCACTTCAACCATCTCCTGAGACCCCTCCACTCCAACCATCTCCCGAGACCCCTAAACCATCTCATGAGACCTCTCCACTTCAACCATCTCCTGAGATCCCTCAAATTCTCCTGAGATCCCTCAACCATCTCCTGAGACCCCTGCACTCCAACCATCTTCTGAGAAACCTCCACTCCAACCATCTCCCGAGACACCTCCAATCCAACCATCTCCTGAGACACCTGCACTCCAACCATCTCCCGAGACCCCTCCACTCCAACCATCTCCTGAAATCCCTCAACCATCTCATGAGACCCCTCCAATCCAACCATCTTCTGCGATCCCTCAACCATCTCCTGACCCATCTACTCCAACCATCTTCTGAGACCCCTCAACTCCAACCATCTCCTGAGACCCCTCCAATCCAACCATCTCCTGAGACCCGTCTACTCCAACCATCTCCTGAGATCCCTCAACCATCTCCTGACCCATCTACTTCAACCATCTCCTAAGACCCCTCTACTCAAACCATCTCCTGAGACCCCTTAACTCCAACCATCTCCTGAGATCCCTCAACTCCAACCATCTCCTGAGACACCTCAACTCCAACCATCTCCTGAGACCCCTCAACTCCAAGCATCTCCTGAGATCCCTCAACCATCTCCTGAGACCCCTCAACTCCAACTATCTCCTGAGATCCCTCAACCATCTCCTGAGACCCCTCAACTCCAACCATCTCCTGAGATCCCTCAACTCCAACCATCTCCTGAGACCCCTAAACTCCAACCATCTCCTGAGATCTCTCAACCATCTCCAGACCCCTCCACTCCAAATATATCTTGAGACCCCTCCACTCCAACCATCTCCTGAGATCCCTCAACTCCAACCATCTCCTGAGACCCCTAAACTCCAACCATCTCCTGAGATCTCTCAACCATCTTCAGACCCCTGCACTCCAACCATCTCCTGAGACCCCTCCACTACAACCATCTACTGAAACCCCTCTATTCCAACCATCTCCTTAGATCCCCCAACCATCTCCTGAGCTACAACCATCTCCTGAGATCCCTCCACTCCAACCATCTCCTGAGAACCCTCCACTACAACCACCTCCTGAGACCCCTCCACTACAACCATCTCCTCAGATCGCTACTAACAACCCCGTCGCCCCCAGCACATCCGTCCCCTCAAAAATTATATCAATAAACAAATGCAAAATATGAAATGGTAGTGGGGGCCAGCATCAACTACAAGCACAGAAAGGGTGGTGACTGATGCTTCAGCTGCAACTCTCTGTGTTGATGTTGCTACAACTGTGAATGTGTTGACTTGATGAGCCTGCTAATGTTCGGCACCCACCCAGCAGACACTAGCTGCCGGTGGATGGCTGCCGCAAATACATGATCGATTTAACAGACATGGTCAGGGTTCGGATCCTCCAGGGCTAGAACAAGGCTGCTCTTTCTTGTGTCGCTGGCACACATACACACACAAACACATACACAAGCACGCACTCACACATATACACCTATGCACTCACACAAACACACACGCACACGCACTCACACACACATTGAGACACACACACGCACTCACACACACACACGCACTCACACACACGCATTCACATAAACACCCACACGCACTCACACACCCACACGCGCACTCACACACACACTGATACACACACACGCGCACTCACACACATACACACGCACTCACACACACGCATTCACATAAACACCCACACGCACTCAAACGCACGCACACACCCACACACACGCACTCACCCACCCACACGCACTCACACACCCACACGCACTCACACACCCACACGCACTCACACACCCACACTCACACACCCACTTTATCATTAAGATCCAGGTGTGTATCACCCCGATTCTCGACCCCTACCTGTCTGTTGTTCAATCATGTTGTGTCCCTCCTCTCAGGACGCACGTATGAGTTCTGTGAGCATTTGAAACAACAAGCATAACACGAGAAATCAATTGACATCCAGGCAAATAACAAATCAACTATATGCTTGATATAAATAAGTCATCAGATGCTTGATATAAATAAGTCATCAGATGCTTGATATAAATAAGTCATCAGATGCTTGATATAAATAAGTCATCAGATGCTTGATATAAATAAGTCATCAGATGCTTGATATAAATAAGTCGTCAGATGCTTGATATAAATGAGTCGTCAGATGCTTGATATAAATGAGTCGTCAGATGCTTGATATAAATGAGTCGTCAGATGCTTGATATAAATAAGTCATCAGATGCTTGATATAAATAAGTCATCAGATGCTTGATATAAATAAGTCATCAGATGCTTGATATATAAATGAGTCCTCGTATGCTTGATATATAAATGAGTCCTCATATGCTTGATATATAAATGAGTCCTCAGTTGCTTGATATATAAATGAGTCCTCAGTTGCTTGATATAAATGAGTCCTCAGATGATTGATAAAAATGAGTCCTCAGATGCTTGATATAAATGAGTCATCAGATGCTTGATATATAAATTCACTGTGTAGAACGGGAGGTTGGGCGACGAGCAAGCAGTTCTGGGACAGAATAAAGGCCGCTTGAAATGGGTCGCATTTCGTGGAAAAAAAACAATTGAAGAGGTATTGAAAAGATTGGAAATTCGAAGGAAAATAATGAAAGACTTATAGATTAGGCAGAGCAAATATTTTGGACATATTAAGAGACAAGATACACTGATGAAAACAGCACTAGAAGTGATGGGGGCTAAAAGGGGGAAGAGCTGGGAGAGAGAGCATGATGATACTAGAGGAAGACAACGCTGTAAGGGGGGCACCAGCCTCAGGAGATGGATGAGTAACCGTCAGTGGGTGAGAGAGCAGCCTTAGGAGATCAAGTCTAGTCCTCATCTGTGTCTAGTACTGAGATGTGTAGTCCTGAAGTGTGTCTAGCCGTGAGGTGTTTCTTGTCCTGAGGTGTGTCTAGTTGTGAGGTGTGTCTAGTACTGAGATGTGTAGTCCTGAGGTGTGTCTAGTCGTGAGGTGTGTCTAGTCCTGAGGTGTGTCTAGTCGCGAGGTGTGTTTAGTCCTGAGGTGTGTCTAGTCCTGAGGTGTGTCAAGTCCTGAGGTGTGTCTAGTCCTGAGGTGTGTCTAGTCCTGAGGTGTGTCTAGTCGTGAGGTGTGTCTAGTCGTAAGGTGTGTTTAGTCCTGAGGTGTGTCTAGTCGTGAGGTGTGTCTAGTCGTGAGGTGTGTCTAGTCCTGAGGTGTGTCTAGTCTAGTCCTGAGGTGTCTAGTCGTTTGTGTGTCTAGTCCTGAGGTGTGTCTAGTCCTGAGGTGTGTCTAGTCCTGAGGTGTGTCTAGTCCTGAGGTGTGTCTAGTCGTGAGGTGTGTCTAGTCCTGAGGTGTGTCTAGTCTAGTCCTGAGGTGTGTCTAGTCCTGAAGTGTGTCTAGTCGTGAGGTGTGTCTAGTCGTGAGGTGTGTCTAGTCCTGAGGTGTGTCTAGTCCTGAGGTGTGTCTAGTCGTGAGGTGTGTCTAGTCGTGAGGTGTGTCTAGTCCTGAGGTGTGTCTAGTCCTGAGGTGTGTCTAGTCGTGAGGTGTGTCTAGTCCTGAGGTGTGTCTAGTCCTGAGGTGTGTCTAGTATAGTCCTGCGGGGTTGTGTATGTGTATCCCATGTTCTTGTAGACAGCAAGTTTTCATCGGTCTTTCTTCACTCAGTTCTACGAAGGACCTACCTCAGTCTTATCGACTTCTGACAGCAGGAGGTCTTTCTGACACGACACACACAACTAACAGCTAGGACCTGCTGATACGACACACACAACTAACAGCTAGGACCTGCTGACACGACACACACAACTAACAGCTAGGACCTGCTGACACGACACACACAACTAACAGCTAGGACCTGTTGGCACGACACACACAACTAACAGCTAGGACCTGCTGACACGACACACAACTAACAGCTAGGTCCTGCTGACACGACACACACACAACTGACACCTGCCAGATTCACGCCCTCGTTGTAGGGTGAACGACCTTGACAATACGGTCGAACCTCTCATTTAACACAAATGAATAAGGGTCTACACTAAGGGTCCATACATAGGGTCCCCACTAAGGGTCCATACATAGGGTCCACATTAAGTGTCCATACATATGGTATACACTAAGGGTCCATACATAGGGTCCACACTAAGGGTCCATACTAAGGGTCCACAGTAAGGGTCCACACTAAGGGTCCATACTAAGGGTTCACAGTAAGGGTCCACAGTAAGGGTCCACACTAAGGGTCCACACTAAGGGTCCACATTGATAAAAGCACATAACGACTTTACGCCAAGATCAGCCAGGCTAAGGTAAACATGTGTTGAACAGATCTTCTAATGGGGATGTTGGTTGTCCACGGGCCTGATCTGTGTTGATGGTGGACGCGTGCCCTCATCCAGGACCGTCACTCCTCACAAGCTGGTCGGGAGGCTGAGTTGGTGCCTGTCAGATGAATCAAAACATTCACATATTTTCTTTGTAATATATCCCCCAGAAGGCGCTTGGGAGGGGGACCGGAGGTGGTCGCCGGAGAAGGAAAAATACATTATGAGTTTGCTGATAGGAATTTTTTTTAAAGTCGTAGAGGGTAACATGGAGGACGGGGAGGAGGTGAATAAATCGTAAGCTCTACACGATGGGTATGGGGTTGAGGCAGAGTTGACCGGATCGTGTTAGTAAACAGATATTAATGAGAAAAAAACAAATGAAAAAAAATGGTAAAAGTTAATTAAGGTTTAATCAAAATGTAAAAGTGGATGTGGTCAGATATGCGCCGAGACGAGAACACAAATAAAACCTACCAATAGCCCTTCATCGGGGGCAACAAATTACAACAATACTGAACTAACACATCAACATATAAGGAAAAAATGGTCAACTTATCTTATAGTAGACCCAGTCACTATAGGCGACCGATTGGGTCAGATGCTTGACTGAATATATCAATGTAAACAGATATTAACAATGCTCGGGTCTGTGTGAAGACAGACATAAGAGGCCGACATTTATGACAATAATCTGTAAAATAAGTTGCACGATTTTCAAAAAGATGGATTAAAAACTGAGAGTCAAATTTAAAAATAATTGAATACATCTGCAGCTGTGTAAACAGGTCTTGAGATAAGTAGAGAGAGTAGAAAGGTTGATTGGTATGTTGGGAGGTAGGTCGATAGATAAGTATGTATGTAGATAGTTAAGTAGTTATGTAGACAAGAAGATATGCAGTTATAGCTAGCAAGGCTGTGTGGTAGGAAGGTAGTTAGCTCTGTAGGTAGGTATGTAGGTAGGTATGTAGGTAGGTATGTAGGTAGTATGTAGGTAGGTATGTAGGTAGTATGTAGGTAGGTATGTAGGTAGGTATGCAGGTAGGTATGTAGGTAGGTATGTAGGTAGACATACGATTATACATTATTACCTAGGTAGATTTACATAAAATCGGTAATATATGTAGATGAGTCGTCGATCATAACCCATCTACCTACACCTGACCCAGTGGATCTACCCATGATCCAACCCACACACACCTGACCCAGTGGATCTACCCATGATCCAACCTACACACACCTGACCCAGTGGATCTACCCATGATCCAATCCACACAGACCTGACCCAGTGGATCTACCAATGATCCAACCCACACACCTGACCCAGTGGATCTACCCATGTACCAACCAACCTATCCTAACCCAGTGGATCTACCCATGATATAACCCACACACACCTGACCCAGTGGATCTACCCATGAACCAACCAACACACACCTGACCCAGTGGATCTACCCATGATCCAACCCAAACACTTGACCCAGTAGATCTACCCATGATCCAACCTACACACACCTGAGCCAGTGGATCTACCCATGATCCAATCCACACACACCTGACCCAGTGGATCTACCCATGAGCCAACCCACACACACTTGACCCAGTGGATCTACCCATGACCCAACCAACCTATCCTGATCCAGTGGATCTATCCATGAACCAACCCACACACACCTGACCCAGTGGATCTATCTATGAACCAATCAACACACACCTGACCAAGTGGATCTTCGCATGAACCAACCAACCTATCCTGACCCAGTGGATCTACCCATGAACCAACCAACCTATCCTGACCCAGTGGATCTACCCAAGATCCAACCCACACACCCCTGACCCAGTGGATCTACCCATGAACCAACCAAAACACAACTGACCCAGTGGATCTACCCATGATTCAACCCAAACACACGTGACCCAGTAGATCTACCCATGAACCAACCCACACACACCTGACCCAGTGGATTTACCCATGATCCAACCCACACACACCTTACCCAGTGGATCTACCCATGAACCAACCAACCTATTCTGACCCAGTGGATCTATCAATGAACCAACCAACACACACCTGACCGAGTGGATCTATCAATGAACCAACCAACACACACCTGACCCAGTGGATCTACCCTTGATCCAACCAACACACACCTGACACAGTGGAAATACCCATGAATCAACCAACACACACCTGACCCAGTGGATCTACCCATGATCCAACTAACACACACCTGACCCAGTGGATCTACCCATGAATCAACCAACACATACCTGGCCCAGTGGATCTACCCATGATCCAACCCACACACACCTGACACAGTGGAACTACCCCTGAATCAACCAACACACACCTGACCCAGTGGATCTACCCATGAATCAACCAACACACACCTTGCCCAGTGGATCTACCCATGATCCAACCAACACACACCTGACCCAGTGGATCTATCAATGAACCAACCAACCTATCCTGACCCAGTGGATCTACCCATGATACAACCAAGCATCATAGAAGCGCACACCCACACCTTCCTTTACGATAATCGCTGGTTCCCACCCACCACCAACCTCCCTGCCCCTCCGTGCTTATCACCGGACTAACCTCACCAGGAAAGGACAACACCCCACCTGACCCAGGGTTCAAACCAGAGCTTGTCCTTGATAAGCCGGTCTGAATTTTGATATTAGGAAACTTGTCAATTGATGACGCCCTCGTGCGACGAATGTTGACTATTCCACACGAGTTCAACCAGGACTATCATTTAGTGGTGGTTTACGGGACGAACTGGGTCACTCTGACAGCTCTTTGACGGCCATCTTTGTTTGGAAACGTCTAGACTTCTAAGAGAATGAGTGTGCGATGTGGTAGGTCTGACTGTGGCCTGACTGTGGCTATCGTCTGACTGTGGCTATCGTAACGTAGGTTTTGTTTGTGTTCTCGTCTCCGTGCGGTATCTGACCATACCCATTTTAAAATTTTGATTAAGCTCAACCGTAATCAACTTTTACTACTTTTTTTCATGTTTTTTTCCTATCGTCTGACTGTCTCCTGACTGTGCCATCGTCTGACTGTGGCCTGACTGTGGCTATCGTCTGACTGTGGCCTGACTGTGGCTATCGTCTGACTGTGACCTGACTGTGGCTATCGTCTGACTGTGGCTATCGTCTGACTGTGGCTATCGTCTGACTGTGGCTATCGTCTGACTGTGGCCTGACTGTGGCTATCGTCTGACTGTGACATCGTCATGTGGCCATTGTTTGACTGTCCATCGTCTGACTGTAGCCATTGTCTGACTGTAGCCATTGTCTGACTGTGGTCACCGCCTGACTGTGGTCATCGACTGACTGTGGTCGTCGTCTGACTGTGCCATTGATCAGAATGTGAAAACTCTAAGACCAACATTTCGGTCTCAGTGTTGATGCTGTCGAACGATCAGAAAATGATGTAAGTCCGTTTCCCAACGATGGTTGTTGTCGCGATGCTCGGTCAGGATCACGCACTGATCGCTATGAAAGTGAATAATTAATATTCCTCACCGGTCACTCTCAAACAACAACATTTATTTCCCTCTAAAACATAACGGTTTACATCACCCCATCATACAATATATCCCACATCTAAGTGAGACAGGGCCATGGTGTCGCTCTGCTCTTCTCGTGGATTCGACAAGTATGGAGAACAGACTTTACTGTTTGCTCAACTCACACGAGTGTATGTGTGTGTGCGTGTGTATGTGTATGTATGTATGTGTGTTCCATGATATACCAGCAAACCTCTTCAATAGCTGCAGACGTCTGACGTCTTTATTCCTCACGTCCTGGAGGGCATGTTTGACGTCAGTCAAGCGCGGATCAAAGATGTGGCGGTGTTCCTCTAATCTCAAAATTATATTTTATTTGGCAACCTTGGGGCTCAAGGTGAAGATGGTGTACACTCTGATTTCATAGTTGATTTTTAGCATCCATGTTTGGAAGTAGTCACGTGGCCTCCTCAGGTCACCATGTCTGGCAGTAGTCACGTGGCCTGCTCAGGTCTCCATGTTTGGCAGTAGTCACGTAACCTCCTCAGGCCACCATTTTTGGCAGTAGTCACGTAACCTCCTCAGGCCACCATTTTTGGCAGTAGTCACGTAACCTCCTCAGGTCACCATGTCTGGCAGTAGTCACGTAACCTCCTCAGGTCACTATTTAGCCATCGTGCCCCACTAACAACGTCTTCATGGCTCAGCCATATTGCCAGGTCATCAGCATACAAAGCTGTTTCAGCTTTCATCTAGTCAGCCAAGTCACTGATACAGATCAGGAAAATAGTACAGCCTAAGGATGAGCCTTGTGGTAATCCTTCTTCTAAAACTTCTTTAGAAGAGGTCGCATCCTTCACCTTCGTCTGGATCGTTCGCTCAGTCAGGAAGTACTTTATCCAGTGGTAGAGCTTGCCCTGACTTCCCATGTTAAACATCTTTATCAGACCTTTCCTCCAAACACAATCGTAAGCCTGTTGTGGGTCAACATAAAGATGGTCCCTGTGTGGATGTTGCTGTGGAAGCCATCATTTATTCTCTGTGTTAGCCTACAGAGCTGATGTTCTGTGCAGCTACCAATTCTAAACCTTGCTGGTTCCCGGATTAAGGTTTTAGATTTCTCCAGGGGCCATTAGAGACATGTTTGGCATTCGCTGACCAAGCACGATGTCAGGGAGATAGGCCGATACGTTTTTGGTTTTTCAATATTTCACTATATGTGCATTCCTCCATGTCTTGGGAAGATTTCCAGGTCTCCATGTCATGTTGATCAATCTGGGGAAAGCGTCTTTGTCTCAACTCCCCAGGTAAAGTAGCATCTAGCTTGTACCTTAGTTATGTGCGCTCAGCAATAGAATATAATAGTACATTCCTTTGAACGTGCTCAAAATCTAAATTGGAATCCCTGAACAGGGTGCACGAAAGTGTGTAACAAGACATCCGACCCGGAAATTACGGGAGCCAGGAGTTACAGAACCACAACCAAGGTGTTGAAATATGTGTCGGTTTTAGAACGTTTGCGGTTATCAAGCAATTCAAGTTTGGACAAATGAGGCGCACATTCCAGGGGTCAGAAGGTTTAAGCAGGTCGAGGTGTGCACATGTCAAGAGACACACCAATTCCCTTCTACACAAGACAGAAGAGGATTAGCCCTAGAGAATTATGAATCAGTCATGCAACAGTTTGATGGGCGACCGGAGAACAAGGTCAGACACTGCAGATTTCAGAATACCCAGATTGACACCTCCATAAGAGGTGAGGGGATCATCCAGATAACGATTTGGGCGAAGGAGGTTCACTCACGTTAGACCCTTTTGGCGAAAGTTGTGTTAAAGTACATAGAGATGAAGTACAGATGGATGAAGCACAGAGAGATAAAGTACAGAGAGATTAAGTACAGAGAGATGAAGTACAGAGAGATAAAGTACAGAGAGATACGTACAGAGAGATGAAGTACAGAGAGATAAAGTACAGACAGATGAAGTACAGAGAGATAAAGTTCAGAGATATAAAGTACAAAGAGATGAAGTATAGAGAGATAAAGTACAGAGAGATGAAGTACCGAGAGACAAAGTACAGAGAAATGAAGTACAGAGAGATAAAGAATAGAGAGATAAAGTACAGAGAGATGAAGTACAGAGAGATGAAGTACAAAGAGATGGTTATTGAAGACGATTTATCCAGACAGATATTCTTATCAAGATTCATCCAGGAAGAGACAGAGATACAGACGACACATGTAAGTAAGAAATGTAAAACATCCTTTCATTGAAAAATGAGGACCAGATCTTCCAGGACCAGAGCAGAAGCAGATTATTTCCAAGCTCAACGTAAAGGAGAAAGCGCCAATTGGGAATATTGCTCCTCATAGATCCCTACAGAACACACCACAGGATCTTTGTACATCAATATCGTCACACTCGTGTTTCATCCATCAAGTAGACGAATTGTGAGCCGGAGTGCACGGTAGTTTAGAATAGGCAGAATTAAAATTTGAAGCAACAAATGTATCTAGAGGTAGCGAGATACTGACCACAGCATCGAACACTGAGTTGTTATGTACTGAGACCAACATGCGTGCACCTGCACCATACGTCTCGATAGTGAGAGTAGGCATGTGACAATAACCGTAAGGATAGAATTAGAGATATGCGTATATGAATGAGTTGTTGGGTCAATGATAAGGAGAGTGTGGATGAGTTGTTGGGTCAATGATAAGGAGAGTGTGGATGAGTTGTTGGGTCAATGATAAGGAGAGTGTGGATGAGTTGTTGGGTCAATGATAAGGAGAGTGTGGATGAGTTGTTGGGTCAATGATAAGGAGAGTGTGGATGAGTTGTTGGGTCAATGATAAGGAGAGTGTAGATGAGTTGTTGGGTCAATGATAAGGAGAATGTAGATGAGTTGTTGGGTCAATGATAAGGAGAATGTTGATGAGTTGTTGGGTCAATGATAAGGAGAATGTTGATGATTCGATAAAAAGTTTGTTTACCATTGTTCGTATAGAGCCAAGCTGTGTTTATGAAACTGAGTAGCGTAAGTGAGCAACTCGGTAGCTTAATGGCAGTTTAGATGTTCCAGGTGTCTTTACTCGTAAATAGTGTTGACAGTCACCAGGATGTTCCAGGTGTCTTTACTCGTAAATAGTGTTGACAGTCATCAGGATATTCCAGGTGTCTTTACTCGTAAATAGGTATGACAGTGACCAGGTTATTCCAGGTGTCTTTACTCGTAAATAGTGTTGACAGTCACCAGGATGTTCCAGGTGTCTTTACTCGTAAATAGTGTTGACAGTGACCAGGATATTCCAGGTGTCTTTACTCGTAAATAGGGTTGACAATGACCAGGATATTCCAGGTGTCTTTACTCGTAAATAGTGTTGCAGTGACACCCACTTCTAGAAAGAAGACAAGAGTTACAGAGAGTAGTAAAAGACATACCCTACAAACATTCTTTAAATCACCAGAAATTCAGACATAATTGATAGATGATACAACCAAAAGTTCAGATCCAAGTACTCTCATTCGAGCAGCTCAAAGAACTATTGAAGCCTATTTAGATGAATGGATACATGGATATACTGATGGATCTGCGTTTAAAGCCACCATCAAAGCAGGTTATGGCGTTTATATAGAATATCCAAATAGATCCTCTGATGAACTGTCTGATGCTTCCGGTGAAGTTTGCATCAACAATGAGCTGAAATTACGGCACTTGAAGTCGCTTTGTACCAACCTAGGATGATTTTTATGCCGTTCCCTCAAAGTCCAAAGCGTTACTATTTTGATAGATTCAATGCCAGCTCTTCACGCATTAGAAACTGCTGTTCATGTTGACCTCATACAACCATCTCTCAACATTGGATGTAGACCTGACCTCATACAACTTTCTCTCGACATTAGATGTAGACCTGACCTCATACAACTTTCTCTCGACATTAGATGTAGACCTGACCTCATACAACTTTCTCTCGACATTGGCCCCTTTATCACTTCTCATGACGTCAAAATAGATCTGTAGTGGATCCCTGGACACTCACGTACAGCTGGCAATGACAAGACAGACAGACCAGCAAAGACGGGATCAAGACAAGAACAGCCACACAGCAACAACTTTACAAACAACCAAACAGCTGTAGCAGATCCACTGTTTACACTAGGGTATTCTAACTAAAACGTTACCACACTCAACCACAACATGCATGACCTCACACAACAAATGACATAGCACACAGCAGGTGGCATATTTGTTATATCATAATCTTACAACACTATCCAGTGAGTGCAATGAAAATACAACACAATACAAGAAATATCTTAACTAAATATTCATAAGTATATATAAGTTAATATAAATATTAACTATAGCGAATGGAATTCCTACTATCAAAACCTAGTTCTATTGACGTACACACATCACACACCCCTCCCCTTATCTGCATCCTCAAAACACTCTAAAAAACTCTTCCTCACTCAAATCCCCTCAGGCGGGTGATCTGGACATAATGCATTCAATATATTCCACGTATACTCACATATGATCTCTCAACTCAGTCGATCTGCGTATACACACACTCTGAAACACACATCATTCCCTCGGTGTCTACACACACACATCTAGATGCCCAACACACACCTATTTGAGCGACTGGCCCCGACTCAATGGCGTATGATGTTTGAGGGATTCTGTTCTATCTCTAACATTTGTACAACAGTCTATCAATCGGGATCAAGATGCGGAGCAGTGCATGAGCTGCATTGGTCAGCGACCCATATCTGACTGCTAGCGACAGGGCCAGCGACCCATAGCTGACTGCTATCGTAAGAGTCAGCGACCCATAGCTGACTGCTAGCGTCAGGGTCAGCGACCCATAGCTGACTGCTAGCGTCAGGACCAGCGACCCATAGCTGACTGCTAGCGTCAGGGCCAGCGACCAATATCTGACTGCTAGCGTCAGGGCCAGCGACCCACAGCTGACTGCTAGTGTAACAGTTCCCGCCGGAGCAAGGGGAGTTTAGGATGCCTGAACATGTTAAAGCTTAAAGCTACCTGAATGCATGTCAAGGTCACTCACCGTCTCAGCAAAGGAGAACAGAGTTGGGTTAAGGAATGTGGACAGATAGAAACTGACCACTGGCCTTCCGATTTTGGTAGGGGGAGATTGATTGACAGACGAAATTGGCAGCGGGGCTTGCTGCGAGAGAAATGGAGTGACAGGTGTGCAAAGTGTTTCGGTCCAATTGGATTGAAGATGACCATCACCTGAGATCGATTGGTCAAGCTCTGGCCTTGCTTGAGGATATATAACTCGAGACAAAGTTTAGCTCGAGAGGCTGGAGAGAGAGAGGCTGGAGAGAGAGAGGCTGTATGGAGGAGAGTGAGACTGAATGTGGATAGTATGTTTAACTCACCGACTTAGATAGAGGAGCGATTGATAGACTGTTGGACGAATGTTTAGTGATAGAACAGGATCGCTCAAATAGGTGTGTGAGTTTTGCATTAATAGATAATCTGAAAGTGTGTTTGTAAGCAAGGACACATTGTGAACGAGTTATGTCGAGATCGCCCGCCTGAGGGGATTTCAGTGAGGAAGAGTATTTGATAAGGTGTGTTGAAGACGCAGTTAAGGCGATGTGTGTGTGATGTAATTGCAAGGCAATAGAACTGGGTTTTTAGTTAGTTGGGAATTCCATCAATAGCTAATGCTTACAATTCCCGTTTTAGTAGAATGTTTAGTTAAGATATGTATTATATTGTGTTTGTAATTTCTCTACTCATTCTATGATATGAGTATGATATAATAAATATGCCACCTGCTGTGTGATATGTCATTTACTGAGTATGGTCATGATGATGTGGATGAGTGTGAGAATGGTCTAAGTTAGATCACGGCCAGCAGAGGGTGTGCTACACTAGCGTCAGGGCCAGCGACCCATAGCTGACTGCTAGCGTCACTGTCAGTGAACCAGATCTGCCAAGACCCTTCTACACCTCCACGCGGTGATCCTGGATAACAGGCTGCAGTATGGCAGACTGGCTAAGGAGAAGGGATAGAAGAGGGAATGTTAACCCGGTACTCAAAAAGTGTTTGCTGAAGTCGGATTTGTTGGACCGAAAGGTGCAAATATCTACAGACATGCGACGACCCCAATTCAAATGACAATCAACTCACATGGAAGGATCAGAGCACCATCTCCTCGCTGAGAACCTCACACAATTAACAAGCGTGCCAGTTTACTGAACAATGTACGGAACCTATCCCATGTGGGTTGGAACCTACTCTCTTAGATGGTTCCATATCATCAGGTGAGTTAAAGGTTTCTGTCTCTGGTGAGCCTGTCCCATGTCTCGGGTGTGCTAAAGGTTTCTGTCTCTGGTGAGCCTGTCCCATGTCTCAGGCGAGCTAAAGGTTTCTGTCTCTGGTGAGCCTGTCCCATGTCTCAGGCGAGCTAAAGGTTTCTGTCTCTGGTGAGCCTGTCCCATCACTCAGGTGAACTAAAGGCCTCTGTCTCAAGTAAGCCTGTCCCATCACTCAGGTGAACTAAAGGCATCTATCTCAGGTGAGCCTGTCCCATGTCTCAGGCGAGCTAAAGGTTTCTGTCTCTGGTGAGCCTGTCCCATGTCTCAGGCGAGCTAAAGGTTTCTGTCTCTGGTGAGCCTGTCCCATCACTCAGGTGAACTAAAGGCCTCTGTCTCAAGTAAGCCTGTCCCATGTCTCAGGTGAACTAAAGGCATCTATCTCAGGTGAGCCTGTCCCATGTCTCAGGCGAGCTAAAGGTTTCTGTCTCTGGTGAGCCTGTCCCATGTCTCAGGCGAGCTAAAGGTTTCTGTCTCTGGTGAGCCTGTCCCATGTCTCGGGTGTGCTAAAGGTTTCTGTCTCTGGTGAGCCTGTCCCATGTCTCGGGTGTGCTAAAGGTTTCTGTCTCTGGTGAGCCTGTCCCATGTCTCAGGCGAGCTAAAGGCATCTATCTCAGGTGAGCCTGTCCCATGTCTCAGGCGAGCTAAAGGTTTCTGTCTCTGGTGAGCCTGTCCCATGTCTCAGGCGAGCTAAAGGCATCTATCTCAGGTGAGCCTGTCCCATGTCTCAGGTGAACCAAAGACCTCTGTCTCAGGTGAGGCTGTCCCATGTCACAGGTGTGCTAGAGCATACTGTCTTATGTTTTCATGTCGTCCAACTATCTCAGGTGAGCTGAAGGCCGCTGTACAGGTGAGCCAGTCCACTCTCCCAGGTGAGTTGAAGTCCACTATCTCACGTGGGCTGAAGTCCACTATCTTAGGTGCACTACGTCCATTCTCTGAGGTCCACTATGTCCGGTATGTTAAGGATCACTTTCTAATGAATGCTGAAGCTCACAATCTCAGGCCCACTGAGGTGGGCTGAAGTCCACTCAGGTGTGCTGAAGTCCACTCAGGTCTATTAAAAACCACTCTCTCCTGTGTGTGCACATGTCAACTGCCTCCTCGGGTGATACAATACTCTATCCAGTCAGAATGTGAGAAACTCTCGTGACATACACGTGTGTACACGTGACAGCGCCAAGATGACTTGACAGTGTCTCGTAGCTCGGGTCCCGTCACAGCCAATCAAATGATGATTATACGGGTTAAATATCAGCCAACCATTGTCACCCGCGCATCTACCAGGGTCCTGCAGGGAAGCCCAACGTTTTGTGGACTGCTTGTTGTGATTTGCTGGCAGATTAGAACATCTAGATTTACAAATGGAGTAAATACAAGCCGTTCTACCATTGAGGTGGTGTCCCATTGCAAGAGAGCATAAATCTCAATGGAGCAGTGCTTTACGTGAGTGGTCCCTCACCGTGCAATTAACAGGGGTAATTCGAAGCACAGAGCTTGCCTGATAGAAATCAACATTATGGTCGCATGCTGACCCTGTCTCGCTCGGTAACAACATTCTCTCCAGCTCAAATGATTGAAATTAGAATTCTGTGAGGTCCCATTCTCCCCCGCCCCCTCCCTCCCAGTTGTGTGAGGTCCCATTCTCCCCCCCCCCACAGTTGTGTGAGGTCCCATTCCCCCCCCCGCCCTCCAAATTTGTGTGAGGTCCCATTCTCCTCCCCCCGCCCCCACAGTTGTGTGAGGTCTCCTTCTCCCCCCCCCCCGCCCCAACAGTTGTGTGAGGTCCCATTCTCCCCACCCCCGCCCCCCCCCCCCCCACAGTTGTGTGAGGTCCCATTTCCCCCCCGCCCTCCACAGTTGTGTGAGGTCACATTCTCCTCCCCCCCCCCCCCCCGCCACCCACAGTTGTGTGAGGTCCCGTTTTGTGTGAGGTCCCGTTCTGTTCCCCCGCCCCCCACAGTTGTGTGAGGTCCCATTCTCCTCCCCCCCCCCGCCACCCACAGTTGTGTGAGGTCCCATTCTCCTCCCCCCCCCCCCGCCACCCACAGTTGTGTGAGGTCCCATTCTCTTCCCCCGCCCCCCACAGTTGTGTGAGGTCCCATTCTCTTCCCCAGCCCCCCACAGTTGTGTGAGGTCCCATTCTCCTCCCCCCCCGCCACCCACAGTTGTGTGGTCCCATTCTCCACCCCCCGCCCCCCACAGTTGTGTGAGGTCTCATAAGCCCCAGTTGTGTTAGGTCCCATTCTCCCCCCCCGTCCCCCACAGTTGTGTGAGGTCCCATTCTCTCCCTCCCCCCCCATCGCCCCCCACAGTTGTGTGGTCCCATTCTCCACCCCACCGCCACCCACAGTTGTGTGAGGTCTCATCCCCACCCGCCCCCCCCAGTTGTGTTAGGTCCCATTTTCCTCCCCCCCCCCCGTCCCCCACAGTTGTGTGAGGTCCCATTCTCTTCCCCGCCCCCCACAGTTGTGTGAGGACCCATTCTCTCCCCACCCATCGCCCCCCACAGTTGTGTGTGGTCCCATTCTCCACCCCCCCCCGCCCCCACAGGTGTGTGAGGTCCCATTCTCCACCCCCGCCCCCCACAGTTGTGTGAGGTCCCATCCCCCCCCGCCCCTCACAGTTGTGTTAGGTCCCATTCTACCCCCACCCCCCACAGTTGTGTGAGGACCCATTCTCCCCCGCCCCCTTCCCCACAGTCGTGTGAGGTCTTATTCTCTCCTCCTCCCGCCCCCCATAGTTGCATGAGGTCCCATTCTACCCCCACCCCCCACAGTTGTGTGAGATCCCATTCTCTCCCCCTCCCCCCCTCCACAGTTGTGTGAGGTCCCATTTCCCCCCCCCCCACCGTCTCCCACTGTTGTGTTAGGTCCCATTCTATCTCCACCCCCCACAGTTGTGAGAGGTCCCCATTCTCCTCCACCCCCTCCCCCACAGTTGTGTGACGTCACATTCGCCCCTCCCCCTACAGTTGTGTGAGGTCCCCCCCCCCCACAGTTGTATGAGGCCCATTCTCCCCCCCCCCCGCCTTATAGTTGTATGGGGCCCATTCTTCCCCCACCCCACAGTTGTATGGGGCCCATTCTCCCCCCCCCCCCACAGTTGTATAGTGCCCATTCTCCCCCCCCCCCACCCCATAGTTGTATAGGGCCCATTCTCTCACCCCCCCCCCCAACAGTTGTATGGGGCCCATCCTTTCCCCCCACACAGTTGTATGGGACCCATTGTTTCCCCCCACCACAGTTGTATGGGGCCCATTCTCCCCCCTCCCTCACAGTTGTATGGGGCCCATCCTCCCCTCCCCCAGTTGTATGGGGGCCTATTCTTCCCCCCCCCCCCAACATTTATATGGGGCCCATTCTGGCCCCCCCCCCCCCCCCAGTTGTGTGATCACGTAATGAGCTCCGGCTGCCAGGCGTGACTGTCGCGCGCTGGTCGTGTGGAATGTTGGGGAGATTTTATAGCAAGCCAGTGCACAGACGCTCTGGGGCTGTATGAACAGGTAAATGTAGTAAGGAAGGCAAACATTCACAGCTCGGTCAACTGGTGCGTGTCGATAATGATCATTGATCCCAGCACCTTTCCGTTAGGCGCGAGTGGTTGTGTGAAGTGCTATTCAACGCAAGGTTACAGGAGATGAGACATGACAGGAACATTGAAGCATGTCCGCTCTAGAGACAAGTACACGTGCTGAGCCCTGGTCAGGATCAGGCTACTTCTGGCTCGTGCAGCGCGTCATGTTAGATATCTCATCCTGGTGGAGGTTAGCAAGGAATTGTGTCTCACACTCGTCTTGCACCAGCTCAGTCATCTCGCAATCAAGCCATATACACATCATCCCTGACGGCAATGACTGTTATCAGCCTTAGTTTAAAAAATGTTTGCATGGATTAAGATTGCATTTTTGTTTGGAAGTTTTACATTCAAGGTCAACAATCTAACTGAGTGCTCGCTGTGTCCCAGGATTCACTTACTGGTGACCAGATGTTGTCTGGTGACATGATGTTGTCTGGTGACCAGATGTTGTCTGGTGACCAGATGTTGTCTGGTGACATGATGTTGTCTGGTGACCAGATGTTGTCTGGTGACCTGATGTTGTCTGGTGACATGATGTTGTCTGGTGACATGATGTTGTCTGGTGACCAGATGTTGTCTGGTGACATGATGTTGTCTGGTGACATGATGTTGTCTGGTGACCTGATGTTGTCTGGTGACATGATGTTGTCTGGTGACCAGATGTTGTCTGGTGACCAGATGTTGTCTGGTGACATGATGTTGTCTGGTGACATGATGTTGTCTGGTGACATGATGCTGTCTGGTGACATGATGTTGTCTGGTGACATGATGCTGTCTTGTGACATGATGTTGTCTGGTGACATGATGCTGTCTGGTGACCTAATGTTATCTGGTGACCTGATGTTGTCTGGTGACCTCATGTTGTCTGGAGAGCAGGTGTAAAGGAAGGATAGTGCCCTAGTGTTCAACCTGTGGATTAAACATAAATATCTTCTAGAGGTTACAGGTGGGACTTTTAGAGAGCATGGATCGATACATCAGAGCGTGTACAAAACAGATGGCAAACACTAAGCGGGACTGTCTAACACTAAATGGGACGGTCTAACACTAAATGGGACGGTCTAACACTAAATGGGACGGTCTAACACTAAATGGGATCTTGTCTTTACATGAGACATGTTTCTGGTGCTGATAGTGGTGTCTAGTAATGTGGTGTCTAGTAATGTTGTGTCTACTGGTGTCTAGTAATGTTGTGTCTAGTAATGTTGTTTCTAGAAATGTTGTGTCTAATAATGTGGTGTCTAACACTAAGTGGGACGGTCTAACACTAAGTGGGACAGTCTAAGTGCTAAGAGAAATCCGTCAGTTCAGAAATTATGGTCAAATAAAAAGCCATGACATCTGATTGAAAACAATGCTGAAAGGGAAGGTGGAGATGGCAGCGTGGCAGAGGTGAACCACGCTATAAGTGGAAAGATAACGTCAGCAGATGGATTGAACAAAATCCGGTCTTATTGTACTATCAAGGCAAAAAACCTGTCAGATTGTACCATTAAGGCGATGGACAGTGGACAGTGGCGATGCAGTGCAGCCCACTTTCGATGTTCAGAAGTCACTTTAGATAAACTTTTCATAAATCAGGTTTTTCTGTCAGCATTTTTAAAACAAAGAACCATTCCAATGAGTTTGTGGAGATCTTGCACGCTCCACTTTCGAAAATGAATCACATTAGGCCACAAAAACAACCATTCAAACTGAGCCAATCGTGTATCCCTGTAGATTTTATTTTTTAATGAGCCACTGGTAAGCGTGCATCAAAACTTTCATTACAAATTAAATAATCACTGTCAGCAGTTATTCCAAACAAATGGATTCCCCTAGTTGATATGTAAGCCTTTCTCATATGTAGCCACGGAGGTCTTCATCTACTTGTGGCAATGTAAGCCTTTCTCATATGTAGCCACGGAGGTCTTCATCTACTTGTAGCAATGTAAGCCTTTCTCATATGTAGCCACGGAGGTCTTCATCTACTTGTGGCAATGTAAGCCTTTCTCATATGTAGCCACGGAGGTCTTCATCTACTTGTGGCAATGTAAGCCTTTCTCATATGTAGCCACGGAGGTCTTCATCTACTTGTGGCATGTCACGTGTAACGTCTGCACCAATAACATTTCCCAATTATCTAATGAGATTACAATTTCCCAACAAATGCCGAAAATAGCAGATTTTCAGAGTCAGTGTCTGAGTCAGAGTCAGTATGTAAAAGTGATGACAGAACTAAATTGTTTAATGAAAGTAGACAAGTCTGCGTTTAACTTGCAGTCTATAAATAGACATCCGTCGCCATGACAGCGCCCTGATTGGGCGATCAGGCGACATGTCTCTGAGGAGAACACCACTTCTCACAGAGAACCAAATCCTAGAACAGTTTGTTCGAGTTACTGCGACAGTCGAATGAGATGTAGGAACCACACCTTAACATGAGGTTGAAATCATCTCATGCAGTGAACGCGCCCACATCAGTTACCATAGCACGGGGCTTGCACATACACTACCTACATGCCCACATCAAGGACCATGGAATATAGAATATGCCTTCGTTATTTTCCGTTAATTGTTTTAAAAAATTAGAAGTCTAACGAGACGATGTATAGCGGAGTAATAAATTTCCGTTTTATAGTTGGACTTTGTTCATGGGAAGTCTGGAACTCAAACACTAAAATATGTGAAACTTTCATAATTACCGGGGCAAAGTCTCGTACCGAAGGGCAACGATCACGTGATTCGATCAGCCAGTGAAATCTTCTCAGCATGTGTCGAATAAACAGACACAAGATAAAGAAATAATAGACTAAATATATTCCACCTGCAGACAGATACATCTGATCTTGACATATATCTGGGCCACCAGTCAAACATACACTCAAAATCATGTGCATCACTGTATGGAGGGTGATCTTTGATATCAATAAAACACATCATCTGACGTCAGACGCCGTGAAAACAGGCTCACATTCGTTGCATGTATGACTGACAGGCCATTAACATGGATGACTGATCAGGCATAAACATGGATGACTGCTGATTGGGCATGAATATGGATGACTGATAGGGCATTAAAATGGGACTCATAGGGCATGAATATGATGACTGACAGGATAATAACAAATGACTGACAGAACAGCCAACATTTCTTCCGCTCGAGAGATCAAACAGGACACCTTTGTTACAGGTGAACAGAAAAGTATTCTCATCCAGTTCTTGGAGCCATATCAGCAAACATCGTATACTCAGATTGGTTTTCTGTGGCCACCTGCTTTTACTAGATTGAAAACAGTATTTGTCCACCCCTGCGGCCACACAAACTGACGGACGTGTTGTAACAGTTAATGTAAGCCACTCACAAACTGACGGACGTGCTGTAACAGTTAATGTAAGCCCCTCTCACAAACTGAAGGACGTATTTTAACAGTTAATGTAAGCACCTCTCACAAACTGACGGACGTGTTGTACCAGTTAATGTAAACCACTCGCAAACTGACGGACGTGTTTTAACAGTTAATGTAAGCACCTCTCACAAACTGACGGACGTGTTGTACCAGTTAATGTAAGCCTCTCTTACACTTACATTTAGTGTGCCGTATTTAGACCGAGTGTCCTCTGTAGAAATCTATCTTTAGCCCACTCCATGACAGCTGTGGGTGGCAGTATCTGTCCAGTCTAGCTAGGCCTGGAGTGTCACACCATGGACCAGCAAGTTGGGATTACACACGAACAAAAAGACAAATTGATCGGACACTGGACGCTCAAATCCGCAGTTTCTAAATATTTCATCAGCATTTTCCCGTAGCTGAAAGGCGGGTATGGACTTGAGAAGATGGGCACAGGCTAATTGGCCACGCTAATGTCATGCTGATCCAAGTTTGTGTCAGTCGGCAAGTCGGGAAACCGAATCCGTGCCGGCTGTGGTTTGTGCCTGGGAATGACTTTGTGCATCTTCTTGGTCCGCGAACACTTGGCTTCCAATTAAGGCGGCCTGAGCACTCATTCATTTTTAAAGAGCCGAGTAGTACCTCCGTCTTGTCCACTGTTTGTGTGATGACAATTATCTGTGAGATCCCTAGGCTAGAACCATGTGCCCATCTCCTTGTGCATAGCTTCAACTAAAGGTTGAGATGATTCTGTTAACTATTTCACACCTCGCTTCGGGGCTGTTGGAAAAACGGGCATCCATGACAGAAACATCTCGTGTAATCTGTCTGATGAGTGACGTGCAGTATTTCTCTGGGCTCAAACAAACAGTCCGATCTAAGCCTGAGGCGTGCCTACTGGGAAGGTGAGAAAATAGAGGCCTCTAATGTTTGGCAAGAAAAACATTGACCAACATATCCAATACGATTATCTTCAACGTCTTTTGTAAATGGTTCGACTAGCTCACCTGGAGGTGAGGGTCTAGATCACCGTGGCATGGCATGTAACGGGGAGGCCAGGTAGATATGATGTACAGATGTTAGACCATCAACATTATCTAGTGGCGTGCATCATAACGTGGACGACAGACACCCTTCACATCCATTATCAATCCATCCATCCATTATCAATCCCTCCATCCATGATCAATCCATCCATCCATGATCAATCCATCCATCCATGAGCACGTCAGCATCTCATATGCTATGTGTTGTCCAACCTAGACTGCCATACTATTCTAGATTTGATTGATTGACTGATTGATTGACACGTCATTGGCTTCCTGTCTTGCCCTAGATCTCGACGTTTCCCCACGAACCTGCTGCCTAAGCATGTGTCCCAGGAATGGTGACTGTGCTGTTGTTTTCTTGTAACATTTCTTCATTGAACTTGCTAGCTGTTCAGGAGTTACGCTGTAGCCTCTTGTCTTTACATGAGGCATGTTTCTGGTGCTGATAGTGGCGTCTAGTGGTGTCTAGTGGTGTCTAGTAATGTTGTGTCTAGTAATGTGGTGTCTAGTAATGTTGTGTCTAGTAATGTGGTGTCTAGTAATGTGGTGTCTAGTAATGTGGTGTCTAGTAATGTGGTGTCTAGTAATGTGGTGTCTAGTAATGTGGTGTCTAGTAATGTGGTATCTAGTAATGTGGTGTCTAGTAATGTTGTGTCTAGTAATGTGGTGTCTAGTAATGTTGTGTCTAGTAATGTTGTGTTTAGTAATGTTGTGTCTAGTGGTGTCTAGTAATGCTGTGTCTAGTAATGTTGTGTCTAGTAATGTTGTGTCTAGTAATGTTGTGTCTAATAATGTGGTGTCTAATAATGTGTTGTCTAGTAATGTTGTGTCTAGTAATGTGGTGTCTAGTAATGTGTTGTCTAGTAATGTGGTGTACAGAACTATCGTCCAGAGAACACGTTGAAGTATACTTCACAGAAAGCACATTTCTGCTGCTGGTAGTGGGCTGCGACTATTGGAGCAGCAGTAGCCCCTCTCAGCCCTGACCGACAAGAGGATGGTTCAAGCTTGCAGTGGTAGCTCTCAGCAGTAGCCCCACTCAGCCCTGACCGACTAGAGGATGGTGCAAGCTTGCAGTGGTAGCTCTCAGCAGTAGCCCCACTCAGCCCAGACCGACTAGAGGATGGTGCAAGCTTGCAGTGGTAGCTCTCAGCAGTAGCCCCACTCAGCCCTGACCGACTAGAGGATGGTGCAAGCTTGCAGTGGTAGCTCTCAGCAGTAGCCCCACTCAGCCCTGACCGACTAGAGGATGGTGCAAGCTTGCAGTGGTAGCTCTCAGCTGAGCTTCTCTTTGTATTTCTTCTCATTGTTATCATTTCACTTTCCTGTGTTGCAAGAGTTCGTGTTCACCTAGCCTGAAATGGTTCTTCAAAGTACATCGCCACCTGCATTGCAGATTTATTTCCCCAGGATATCATCCATGTCCAGGCCTTCAAGTTGACACACATCTCTGAACCTAAACTCTGGTCCGCTAACTGTTCTCTTACCACTAACTGTTCTCTTACCACTAAGTGTTCTCTTACCACTAACTGTTCTCTTACCACCCACTAACTGTTCTCTTACCACTAACTGTTCTCTTACCACCAACTGTTCTCTTACCACTAACTGTTCTCTTACCACCCACTAACTGTTCTCTTACCACTAACTGTTCTCTTACCACCAACTGTTCTCTTACCACTAAATGTTCTCTTACCACTAACTGTTCTCTTACCACTAACTGTTCTCTTACCACTAACTGTTCTCTTACCACCAACTGTTCTCTTACCACCAACTGTTCTCTTACCACTAACTGTTCTCTTACCACTAACTGTTCTCTTACCACTAACTGTTCTCTTACCACTAACTGTTCTCTTACCACTAACTGTTCTCTTACCACTAACTGTTCTCTTACCACTAACTGTTCTCTTACCACCCACCAACTGTTCTCTTACCACTAACTGTTCTCTTACCACCCACTAACTGTTCTCTTACCACTAACTGTTCTCTTACCACTAACTGTTCTCTTACCACTAACTGTTCTCTTACCACTAACTGTTCTCTTACCACTAACTGTTCTCTTACCACTAACTGTTCTCTTACCACTAACTGTTCTCTTACCACTAACTGTTCTCTTACCACTAACTGTTCTCTTACCACTAACTGTTCTCTTACCACTAACTGTTCTCTTACCACCCACCAACTGTTCTCTTACCACTAACTGTTCTCTTACCACTAACTGTTCTCTTACCACCCACTAACTGTTCTCTTACCACTAACTGTTCTCTTACCACCAACTGTTCTCTTACCACTAACTGTTCTCTTACCACTAACTGTTCTCTTACCACTAACTGTTCTCTTACCACCCACTAACTGTTCTCTTACCACCCACTAAATGTTCTCTTACCACCCACTAACTGTTCTCTTACCACTAACTGTTCTCTTACCACTAACTGTTCTCTTACCACTAACTGTTCTCTTACCACCCACTAACTGTTCTCTTACCACTAACTGTTCTCTTACCACTAACTGTTCTCTTACCACCCACTAAATGTTCTCTTACCACCCACTAAATGTTCTCTTACCACCCACTAACTGTTCTCTTACCACTAACTGTTCTCTTACCACTAACTGTTCTCTTACCACTAACTGTTCTCTTACCACCCACTAAATGTTCTCTTACCACCCACTAAATGTTCTCTTACCACCCACTAACTGTTCTCTTACCACCCACTAAATGTTCTCTTACCACCCACTAACTGTTCTCTTACCACTAACTGTTCTCTTACCACCCACTAACTGTTCTCTTACCACTAACTGTTCTCTTACCACTAACTGTTCTCTTACCACCCACTAAATGTTCTCTTACCACCCACTAACTGTTCTCTTACCACCCACTAAATGTTCTCTTACCACCCACTAACTGTTCTCTTACCACCCACTAACTGTTCTCTTACCACCAACTGTTCTCTTACCACTAACTGTTCTCTTACCACCCACTAACTGTTCTCTTACCACCCACTAAATGTTCTCTTACCACCCACTAACTGTTCTCTTACCACCCACTAACTGTTCTCTTACCACTAACTGTTCTCTTACCACCCACTAACTGTTCTCTTACCACCCACTAACTGTTCTCTTACCACTAACTGTTCTCTTACCACCCACTAACTGTTCTCTTACCACCAACTGTTCTCTTACCACTAACTGTTCTCTTACCACTAACTGTTCTCTTACCACTAACTGTTCTCTTACCACCCACTAACTGTTCTCTTACCACCCACTAAATGTTGTCTTACCACCCACTAACTGTTCTCTTACCACCCACTAACTGTTCTCTTACCACCCACTAACTGTTCTCTTACCACCAACTGTTCTCTTACCACTAACTGTTCTCTTACCACCCACTAACTGTTCTCTTACCACCCACTAAATGTTCTCTTACCACCCACTAACTGTTCTCTTACCACCCACTAACTGTTCTCTTACCACTAACTGTTCTCTTACCACCCACTAACTGTTCTCTTACCACCCACTAACTGTTCTCTTACCACTAACTGTTCTCTTACCACCCACTAACTGTTCTCTTACCACCAACTGTTCTCTTACCACTAACTGTTCTCTTACCACCCACTAACTGTTCTCTTACCACCCACTAACTGTTCTCTTACCACTAACTGTTCTCTTACCACTAACTGTTCTCTTACCACCCACTAACTGTTCTCTTACCACTAACTGTTCTCTTACCACCCACTAACTGTTCTCTTACCACCAACTGTTCTCTTACCACTAACTGTTCTCTTACCACCCACTAACTGTTCTCTTACCACCCACTAACTGTTCTCTTACCACTAACTGTTCTCTTACCACTAACTGTTCTCTTACCACCCACTAACTGTTCTCTTACCACTAACTGTTCTCTTACCACCCACTAACTGTTCTCTTACCACCCACTAACTGTTCTCTTACCACCCACTAACTGTTCTCTTACCACTAACTGTTCTCTTACCACCCACTAACTGTTCTCTTACCACCAACTGTTCTCTTACCACTAACTGTTCTCTTACCACCCACTAAATGTTCTCTTACCACCCACTAACTGTTCTCTTACCACCCACTAACTGTTCTCTTACCACCCACTAACTGTTCTCTTACCACTAACTGTTCTCTTACCACTAACTGTTCTCTTACCACTAACTGTTCTCTTACCACCCACTAACTGTTCTCTTACCACTAACTGTTCTCTTACCACTAACTGTTCTCTTACCACTAAATGTTCTCTTACCACCCACTAACTGTTCTCTTACCACTAACTGTTCTCTTACCACCCACTAACTGTTCTCTTACCACCAACTGTTCTCTTACCACCAACTGTTCTCTTACCACCCACTAAATGTTCTCTTACCACCCACTAAATGTTCTCTTACCACCCACTAAATGTTCTCTTACCACCCACTAACTGTTCTCTTACCACCCACTAACTGTTCTCTTACCACTAACTGTTCTCTTACCACCCACTAACTGTTCTCTTACCACCAACTGTTCTCTTACCACTAACTGTTCTCTTACCACCCACTAACTGTTCTCTTACCACCCACTAACTGTTCTCTTACCACTAACTGTTCTCTTACCACTAACTGTTCTCTTACCACCCACTAACTGTTCTCTTACCACTAACTGTTCTCTTACCACCCACTAACTGTTCTCTTACCACCAACTGTTCTCTTACCACTAACTGTTCTCTTACCACCCACTAACTGTTCTCTTACCACCCACTAACTGTTCTCTTACCACTAACTGTTCTCTTACCACTAACTGTTCTCTTACCACCCACTAACTGTTCTCTTACCACTAACTGTTCTCTTACCACCCACTAACTGTTCTCTTACCACCCACTAACTGTTCTCTTACCACCCACTAACTGTTCTCTTACCACTAACTGTTCTCTTACCACCCACTAACTGTTCTCTTACCACCAACTGTTCTCTTACCACTAACTGTTCTCTTACCACCCACTAAATGTTCTCTTACCACCCACTAACTGTTCTCTTACCACCCACTAACTGTTCTCTTACCACCCACTAACTGTTCTCTTACCACTAACTGTTCTCTTACCACTAACTGTTCTCTTACCACTAACTGTTCTCTTACCACCCACTAACTGTTCTCTTACCACTAACTGTTCTCTTACCACTAACTGTTCTCTTACCACTAAATGTTCTCTTACCACCCACTAACTGTTCTCTTACCACTAACTGTTCTCTTACCACCCACTAACTGTTCTCTTACCACCAACTGTTCTCTTACCACCAACTGTTCTCTTACCACCCACTAAATGTTCTCTTACCACCCACTAAATGTTCTCTTACCACCCACTAAATGTTCTCTTACCACCCACTAACTGTTCTCTTACCACCCACTAACTGTTCTCTTACCACTAACTGTTCTCTTACCACCCACTAACTGTTCTATTACCACCAACTGTTCTCTTACCACTAACTGTTCTCTTACCACCAACTGTTCTCTTACCACCCACTAACTGTTCTCTTACCACCCACTAACTGTTCTCTTACCACCCACTAACTGTTCTCTTACCACCCACTAACTGTTCTCTTACCACTAACTGTTCTCTTACCACCAACTGTTCTCTTACCACCCACTAACTGTTCTCTTACCACCCACTAACTGTTCTCTTACCACCCACTAACTGTTCTCTTACCACTAACTGTTCTCTTACCACCAACTGTTCTCTTACCACCCACTAACTGTTCTCTTACCACCCACTAACTGTTCTCTTACCACTAACTGTTCTCTTACCACTAACTGTTGTCTTACCACCCACTAACTGTTCTCTTACCACTAACTGTTCTCTTACCACTAACTGTTCTCTTACCACTAACTGTTCTCTTACCACCCACTAACTGTTCTCTTACCACTAACTGTTCTCTTACCACTAACTGTTCTCTTACCACTAACTGTTCTCTTACCACCCACTAACTGTTCTCTTACCACCCACTAACTGTTCTCTTACCACCCACTAAATGTTCTCTTACCACCCACTAACTGTTCTCTTACCACCCACTAAATGTTCTCTTACCACCCACTAACTGTTCTCTTACCACCCACTAAATGTTCTCTTACCACCCACTAACTGTTCTCTTACCACCCACTAAATGTTCTCTTACCACCCACTAACTGTTCTCTTACCACCCACTAAATGTTCTCTTACCACCCACTAACTGTTCTCTTACCACCCACTAAATGTTCTCTTACCACCCACTAACTGTTCTCTTACCACCCACTAAATGTTCTCTTACCACCCACTAACTGTTCTCTTACCACCCACTAAATGTTCTCTTACCACCCACTAACTGTTCTCTTACCACTAACTGTTCTCTTACCACCCACTAAATGTTCTCTTACCACCCACTAACTGTTCTCTTACCACTAACTGTTCTCTTACCACCCACTAAATGTTCTCTTACCACCCACTAAATGTTCTCTTACCACCCACTAACTGTTCTCTTACCACTAACTGTTCTCTTACCACTAACTGTTCTCTTACCACTAACTGTTCTCTTACCACCCACTAACTGTTCTCTTACCACTAACTGTTCTCTTACCACCCACTAACTGTTCTCTTACCACTAACTGTTCTCTTACCACTAACTGTTCTCTTACCACTAACTGTTCTCTTACCACTAACTGTTCTCTTACCACCCACTAACTGTTCTCTTACTACTAACTGTTCTCTTACCACTAACTGTTCTCTTACCACCCACTTACTGTTCTCTTACCACTAACTGTTCTCTTACCACCCACTAACTGTTCTCTTACCACTAACTGTTCTCTTACCACCCACTAACTGTTCTCTTACCACTAACTGTTCTCTTACCACCCACTAACTGTTCTCTTACCACTAACTGTTCTCTTACCACCAACTGTTCTCTTACCACTAACTGTTCTCTTACCACCAACTGTTCTCTTACCACCCACTAACTGTTCTCTTACCACTAACTGTTCTCTTACCACCCACTAACTGTTCTCTTACCACTAACTGTTCTCTTACCACCCACTAACTGTTCTCTTACCACCAACTGTTCTCTTACCACTAACTGTTCTCTTACCACCAACTGTTCTCTTACCACCCACTAACTGTTCTCTTACCACCCACTAACTGTTCTCTTACCACCCACTAACTGTTCTCTTACCACCCACTAACTGTTCTCTTACCACTAACTGTTCTCTTACCACCAACTGTTCTCTTACCACCCACTAACTGTTCTCTTACCACCCACTAACTGTTCTCTTACCACCCACTAACTGTTCTCTTACCACTAACTGTTCTCTTACCACCAACTGTTCTCTTACCACCCACTAACTGTTCTCTTACCACCCACTAACTGTTCTCTTACCACTAACTGTTCTCTTACCACTAACTGTTCTCTTACCACCCACTAACTGTTCTCTTACCACTAACTGTTCTCTTACCACTAACTGTTCTCTTACCACTAACTGTTCTCTTACCACCCACTAACTGTTCTCTTACCACTAACTGTTCTCTTACCACTAACTGTTCTCTTACCACTAACTGTTCTCTTACCACCCACTAACTGTTCTCTTACCACCCACTAACTGTTCTCTTACCACCCACTAAATGTTCTCTTACCACCCACTAACTGTTCTCTTACCACCCACTAAATGTTCTCTTACCACCCACTAACTGTTCTCTTACCACCCACTAAATGTTCTCTTACCACCCACTAACTGTTCTCTTACCACCCACTAAATGTTCTCTTACCACCCACTAACTGTTCTCTTACCACCCACTAAATGTTCTCTTACCACCCACTAACTGTTCTCTTACCACCCACTAAATGTTCTCTTACCACCCACTAACTGTTCTCTTACCACCCACTAAATGTTCTCTTACCACCCACTAACTGTTCTCTTACCACCCACTAAATGTTCTCTTACCACCCACTAACTGTTCTCTTACCACTAACTGTTCTCTTACCACCCACTAAATGTTCTCTTACCACCCACTAACTGTTCTCTTACCACTAACTGTTCTCTTACCACCCACTAAATGTTCTCTTACCACCCACTAAATGTTCTCTTACCACCCACTAACTGTTCTCTTACCACTAACTGTTCTCTTACCACTAACTGTTCTCTTACCACTAACTGTTCTCTTACCACCCACTAACTGTTCTCTTACCACTAACTGTTCTCTTACCACCCACTAACTGTTCTCTTACCACTAACTGTTCTCTTACCACTAACTGTTCTCTTACCACTAACTGTTCTCTTACCACCCACTAACTGTTCTCTTACCACCAACTGTTCTCTTACCACTAACTGTTCTCTTACCACTAACTGTTCTCTTACCACTAACTGTTCTCTTACCACCAACTGTTCTCTTACCACTAACTGTTCTCTTACCACTAACTGTTCTCTTACCACTAACTGTTCTCTTACCACTAACTGTTCTCTTACCACCCACTAACTGTTCTCTTACCACTAACTGTTCTCTTACCACCAACTGTTCTCTTACCACTAACTGTTCTCTTACCACCAACTGTTCTCTTACCACTAACTGTTCTCTTACCACCCACTAAATGTTCTCTTACCACCCACTAACTGTTCTCTTACCACCCACTAAATGTTCTCTTACCACCCACTAACTGTTCTCTTACCACCCACTAACTGTTCTCTTACCACTAACTGTTCTCTTACCACTAACTGTTCTCTTACCACTAACTGTTCTCTTACCACTAACTGTTCTCTTACCACTAACTGTTCTCTTACCACTAACTGTTCTCTTACCACCCACTAAATGTTCTCTTACCACTAACTGTTCTCTTACCACCCACTAACTGTTCTCTTACCACTAACTGTTCTCTTACCACTAACTGTTCTCTTACCACTAACTGTTCTCTTACCACCCACTAACTGTTCTCTTACCACTAACTGTTCTCTTACCACTAACTGTTCTCTTACCACTAACTGTTCTCTTACCACTAACTGTTCTCTTACCACTAACTGTTCTCTTACCACCCACTAACTGTTCTCTTACCACTAACTGTTCTCTTACCACTAACTGTTCTCTTACCACCCACTAACTGTTCTCTTACCACTAACTGTTCTCTTACCACCCACTAACTGTTCTCTTACCACTAACTGTTCTCTTACCACCCACTAACTGTTCTCTTACCACTAACTGTTCTCTTACCACTAACTGTTCTCTTACCACTAACTGTTCTCTTACCACTAACTGTTCTCTTACCACCCACTAACTGTTCTCTTACCACTAACTGTTCTCTTACCACTAACTGTTCTCTTACCACCCACTAACTGTTCTCTTACCACTAACTGTTCTCTTACCACTAACTGTTCTCTTACCACCCACTAACTGTTCTCTTACCACTAACTGTTCTCTTACCACCAACTGTTCTCTTACCACTAACTGTTCTCTTACCACCAACTGTTCTCTTACCACCCACTAACTGTTCTCTTACCACTAACTGTTCTCTTACCACCCACTAACTGTTCTCTTACCACTAACTGTTCTCTTACCACCCACTAACTGTTCTCTTACCACCAACTGTTCTCTTACCACTAACTGTTCTCTTACCACCAACTGTTCTCTTACCACCCACTAACTGTTCTCTTACCACCCACTAACTGTTCTCTTACCACCCACTAACTGTTCTCTTACCACCCACTAACTGTTCTCTTACCACTAACTGTTCTCTTACCACCAACTGTTCTCTTACCACCCACTAACTGTTCTCTTACCACCCACTAACTGTTCTCTTACCACCCACTAACTGTTCTCTTACCACTAACTGTTCTCTTACCACCAACTGTTCTCTTACCACCCACTAACTGTTCTCTTACCACCCACTAACTGTTCTCTTACCACTAACTGTTCTCTTACCACTAACTGTTCTCTTACCACCCACTAACTGTTCTCTTACCACTAACTGTTCTCTTACCACTAACTGTTCTCTTACCACTAACTGTTCTCTTACCACCCACTAACTGTTCTCTTACCACTAACTGTTCTCTTACCACTAACTGTTCTCTTACCACTAACTGTTCTCTTACCACCCACTAACTGTTCTCTTACCACCCACTAACTGTTCTCTTACCACCCACTAAATGTTCTCTTACCACCCACTAACTGTTCTCTTACCACCCACTAAATGTTCTCTTACCACCCACTAACTGTTCTCTTACCACCCACTAAATGTTCTCTTACCACCCACTAACTGTTCTCTTACCACCCACTAAATGTTCTCTTACCACCCACTAACTGTTCTCTTACCACCCACTAAATGTTCTCTTACCACCCACTAACTGTTCTCTTACCACCCACTAAATGTTCTCTTACCACCCACTAACTGTTCTCTTACCACCCACTAAATGTTCTCTTACCACCCACTAACTGTTCTCTTACCACCCACTAAATGTTCTCTTACCACCCACTAACTGTTCTCTTACCACTAACTGTTCTCTTACCACCCACTAAATGTTCTCTTACCACCCACTAACTGTTCTCTTACCACTAACTGTTCTCTTACCACCCACTAAATGTTCTCTTACCACCCACTAAATGTTCTCTTACCACCCACTAACTGTTCTCTTACCACTAACTGTTCTCTTACCACTAACTGTTCTCTTACCACTAACTGTTCTCTTACCACCCACTAACTGTTCTCTTACCACTAACTGTTCTCTTACCACCCACTAACTGTTCTCTTACCACTAACTGTTCTCTTACCACTAACTGTTCTCTTACCACTAACTGTTCTCTTACCACTAACTGTTCTCTTACCACCCACTAACTGTTCTCTTACCACTAACTGTTCTCTTACCACTAACTGTTCTCTTACCACCCACTAACTGTTCTCTTACCACTAACTGTTCTCTTACCACCCACTAACTGTTCTCTTACCACTAACTGTTCTCTTACCACTAACTGTTCTCTTACCACTAACTGTTCTCTTACCACCCACTAACTGTTCTCTTACCACTAACTGTTCTCTTACCACCAACTGTTCTCTTACCACTAACTGTTCTCTTACCACCAACTGTTCTCTTACCACTAACTGTTCTCTTACCACCCACTAAATGTTCTCTTACCACCCACTAACTGTTCTCTTACCACCCACTAAATGTTCTCTTACCACCCACTAACTGTTCTCTTACCACCCACTAACTGTTCTCTTACCACTAACTGTTCTCTTACCACTAACTGTTCTCTTACCACCCACTAACTGTTCTCTTACCACTAAATGTTCTCTTACCACCCACTAAATGTTCTCTTACCACCCACTAACTGTTCTCTTACCACCCACTAAATGTTCTCTTACCACTAACTGTTCTCTTACCACTAACTGTTCTCTTACCACTAACTGTTCTCTTACCACTAACTGTTCTCTTACCACCCACTAAATGTTCTCTTACCACCCACTAACTGTTCTCTTACCACCCACTAAATGTTCTCTTACCACCCACTAACTGTTCTCTTACCACCCACTAACTGTTCTCTTACCACTAACTGTTCTCTTACCACTAACTGTTCTCTTACCACCCACTAACTGTTCTCTTACCACTAAATGTTCTCTTACCACCCACTAAATGTTCTCTTACCACCCACTAACTGTTCTCTTACCACCCACTAAATGTTCTCTTACCACTAACTGTTCTCTTACCACTAACTGTTCTCTTACCACCCACTAACTGTTCTCTTACCACTAACTGTTCTCTTACCACCCACTAACTGTTCTCTTACCACCCACTAAATGTTCTCTTACCACTAACTGTTCTCTTACCACTAACTGTTCTCTTACCACCCACTAACTGTTCTCTTACCACTAACTGTTCTCTTACCACTAACTGTTCTCTTACCACTAACTGTTCTCTTACCACCCACTAAATGTTCTCTTACCACCCACTAACTGTTCTCTTACCACCCACTAAATGTTCTCTTACCACCCACTAACTGTTCTCTTACCACTAACTGTTCTCTTACCACTAACTGTTCTCTTACCACCCACTAAATGTTCTCTTACCACCCACTAACTGTTCTCTTACCACTAACTGTTCTCTTACCACCCACTAACTGTTCTCTTACCACCCACTAACTGTTCTCTTACCACCCACTAACTGTTCTCTTACCACTAACTGTTCTCTTACCACTAACTGTTCTCTTACCACTAACTGTTCTCTTACCACTAACTGTTCTCTTACCACTAACTGTTCTCTTACCACCCACTAAATGTTCTCTTACCACTAACTGTTCTCTTACCACCCACTAACTGTTCTCTTACCACTAACTGTTCTCTTACCACTAACTGTTCTCTTACCACTAACTGTTCTCTTACCACTAACTGTTCTCTTACCACTAACTGTTCTCTTACCACTAACTGTTCTCTTACCACTAA
This sequence comes from Ariolimax columbianus, assembly GCA_036924085.1. Classification (NCBI taxonomy): domain Eukaryota; kingdom Metazoa; phylum Mollusca; class Gastropoda; order Stylommatophora; family Arionidae; genus Ariolimax; species Ariolimax columbianus. Next base: position 177,617,998 of record JAVGWX010000001.1, read on the forward strand.
CTGTTCTCTTACCACTAACTGTTCTCTTACCACCCACTAACTGTTCTCTTACCACCCACTAACTGTTCTCTTACCACCAACTGTTCTCTTACCACTAACTGTTCTCTTACCACCAACTGTTCTCTTACCACCCACAAACTGTTCTCTTACCACTAACTGTTCTCTTACCACTAACTGTTCTCTTACCACTAACTGTTCTCTTACCACCCACCAACTGTTCTCTTACCACTAACTGTTCTCTTACCACTAACTGTTCTCTTACCACCCACCAACTGTTCTCTTACCACCAACTGTTCTCTTACCACCAACTGTTCTCTTACCACTAACTGTTCTCTTACCACTAACTGTTCTCTTACCACCAACTGTTCTCTTACCACTAACTGTTCTCTTACCACTAACTGTTCTCTTACCACCCACCAACTGTTCTCTTACCACTAACTGTTCTCTTACCACTAACTGTTCTCTTACCACCCACTAACTGTTCTCTTACCACCAACTGTTCTCTTACCACTAACTGTTCTCTTACCACTAACTGTTCTCTTACCACTAACTGTTCTCTTACCACCAACTGTTCTCTTACCACTAACTGTTCTCTTACCACTAACTGTTCTCTTACCACCAACTGTTCTCTTACCACCCACTAACTGTTCTCTTACCACCCACTAACTGTTCTCTTACCACCCACTAACTGTTCTCTTACCACTAACTGTTCTCTTACCACTAACTGTTCTCTTACCACTAACTGTTCTCTTACCACCCACTAACTGTTCTCTTACCACTAACTGTTCTCTTACCACTAACTGTTCTCTTACCACCCACTAACTGTTCTCTTACCACCCACTAACTGTTCTCTTACCACCCACTAACTGTTCTCTTACCACTAACTGTTCTCTTACCACTAACTGTTCTCTTACCACTAACTGTTCTCTTACCACTAACTGTTCTCTTACCACTAACTGTTCTCTTACCACTAACTGTTCTCTTACCACCCACTAAATGTTCTCTTACCACTAACTGTTCTCTTACCACCCACTAACTGTTCTCTTACCACTAACTGTTCTCTTACCACTAACTGTTCTCTTACCACTAACTGTTCTCTTACCACCCACTAACTGTTCTCTTACCACTAACTGTTCTCTTACCACTAACTGTTCTCTTACCACTAACTGTTCTCTTACCACTAACTGTTCTCTTACCACTAACTGTTCTCTTACCACCCACTAACTGTTCTCTTACCACTAACTGTTCTCTTACCACTAACTGTTCTCTTACCACCCACTAACTGTTCTCTTACCACTAACTGTTCTCTTACCACCCACTAACTGTTCTCTTACCACTAACTGTTCTCTTACCACCCACTAACTGTTCTCTTACCACTAACTGTTCTCTTACCACTAACTGTTCTCTTACCACTAACTGTTCTCTTACCACTAACTGTTCTCTTACCACCCACTAACTGTTCTCTTACCACTAACTGTTCTCTTACCACTAACTGTTCTCTTACCACCCACTAACTGTTCTCTTACCACTAACTGTTCTCTTACCACTAACTGTTCTCTTACCACCCACCAACTGTTCTCTTACCACCCACTAACTGTTCTCTTACCACTAACTGTTCTCTTACCACCCACTAACTGTTCTCTTACCACTAACTGTTCTCTTACCACTAACTGTTCTCTTACCACCAAAACTGTTCTCTTACCACTAACTGTTCTCTTACCACCCACTAACTGTTCTCTTACCACTAACTGTTCTCTTACCACCCACTAACTGTTCTCTTACCACTAACTGTTCTCTTACCACTAACTGTTCTCTTACCACTAACTGTTCTCTTACCACTAACTGTTCTCTTACCACCCACTAACTGTTCTCTTACCACTAACTGTTCTCTTACCACTAACTGTTCTCTTACCACCCACTAACTGTTCTCTTACCACTAACTGTTCTCTTACCACTAACTGTTCTCTTACCACCCACCAACTGTTCTCTTACCACCCACTAACTGTTCTCTTACCACTAACTGTTCTCTTACCACCCACCAACTGTTCTCTTACCACCCACTAACTGTTCTCTTACCACTAACTGTTCTCTTACCACCCACTAACTGTTCTCTTACCACTAACTGTTCTCTTACCACTAACTGTTCTCTTACCACCCACTAACTGTTATCTTACCACTAACTGTTCTCTTACCACTAACTGTTCTCTTACCACTAACTGTTCTCTTACCACCCACTAACTGTTCTCTTACCACTAACTGTTCTCTTACCACCCACTAACTGTTATCTTACCACTAACTGTTCTCTTACCACTAACTGTTCTCTTACCACCCACTAACTGTTCTCTTACCACTAACTGTTCTCTTACCACTAAATGTTCTCTTACCACTAACTGTTCTCTTACCACTAACTGTTCTCTTACCACTAACTGTTCTCTTACCACTAACTGTTCTCTTACCACTAAATGTTCTCTTACCACTAACTGTTCTCTTACCACTAACTGTTCTCTTACCACTAACTGTTCTCTTACCACTAACTGTTCTCTTACCACTAAATGTTCTCTTACCACTAACTGTTCTCTTACCACTAACTGTTCTCTTACCACTAACTGTTCTCTTACCACTAACTGTTCTCTTACCACTAACTGTTCTCTTACCACTAACTGTTCTCTTACCACTAACTGTTCTCTTACCACTAACTGTTCTCTTACCACTAACTGTTCTCTTACCACTAACTGTTCTCTTACCACTAACTGTTCTCTTACCACCAACTGTTCTCTTACCACTAACTGTTCTCTTACCAACTAACTGTTCTCTTACCACTAACTGTTCTCTTACCACCCACCAACTGTTCTCTTACCACCCACTAAATGTTCTCTTACCACTAACTGTTCTCTTACCACCCACTAACTGTTCTCTTACCACCCACTAAATGTTCTCTTACCACTAAATGTTCTCTTACCACTAACTGTTCTCTTACCACTAACTGTTCTCTTACCACCAACTGTTCTCTTACCACCCACTAACTGTTCTCTTACCACCCACTAAATGTTCTCTTACCACTAACTGTTCTCTTACCACTAACTGTTCTCTTACCACTAACTGTTCTCTTACCACTAACTGTTCTCTTACCACCCACTAAATGTTCTCTTACCACTAACTGTTCTCTTACCACTAACTGTTCTCTTACCACCAACTGTTCTCTTACCACTAACTGTTCTCTTACCAACTAACTGTTCTCTTACCACTAACTGTTCTCTTACCACCCACTAAATGTTCTCTTACCACTAACTGTTCTCTTACCACCCACTAACTGTTCTCTTACCACCCACTAAATGTTCTCTTACCACTAAATGTTCTCTTACCACTAACTGTTCTCTTACCACCCACTAACTGTTCTCTTACCACCCACTAAATGTTCTCTTACCACTAACTGTTTTCTTACCACCCACTAACTGTTCTCTTACCACCCACTAAATGTTCTCTTACCACTAAATGTTCTCTTACCACTAACTGTTCTCTTACCACTAACTGTTCTCTTACCACCAACTGTTCTCTTACCACTAACTGTTCTCTTACCACTAACTGTTCTCTTACCACTAACTGTTCTCTTACCACCCACTAAATGTTCTCTTACCACTAACTGTTCTCTTACCACTAACTGTTCTCTTACCACTAACTGTTCTCTTACCACTAACTGTTCTCTTACCACCCACCAACTGTTCTCTTACCACCAACTGTTCTCTTACCACTAACTGTTCTCTTACCACCAACTGTTCTCTTACCACTAACTGTTCTCTTACCACTAACTGTTCTCTTACCACCCACTAAATGTTCTCTTACCACTAACTGTTCTCTTACCACTAACTGTTCTCTTACCACTAACTGTTCTCTTACCACCCACCAACTGTTCTCTTACCACCAACTGTTCTCTTACCACTAACTGTTCTCTTACCACCAACTGTTCTCTTACCACTAACTGTTCTCTTACCACTAACTGTTCTCTTACCACCCACTAAATGTTCTCTTACCACTAACTGTTCTCTTACCACTAACTGTTCTCTTACCACTAACTGTTCTCTTACCATCCACTAACTGTTCTCTTACCACTAACTGTTCTCTTACCACTAACTGTTCTCTTACCACTAACTGTTCTCTTACCACCAACTGTTCTCTTACCACCCACTAACTGTTCTCTTACCACTAACTGTTCTCTTACCACTAACTGTTCTCTTACCACCAACTGTTCTCTTACCACCCACTAACTGTTCTCTTACCACTAACTGTTCTCTTACCACCCACCAACTGTTCTCTTACCACCAACTGTTCTCTTACCACTAACTGTTCTCTTACCACTAACTGTTCTCTTACCACCCACCAACTGTTCTCTTACCACCAACTGTTCTCTTACCACTAACTGTTCTCTTACCACTAACTGTTCTCTTACCATCCGCCAGGTGTTCAAAGAGGATATCTTTGGGAATGCCATCATGGTTTTCACTGCCTTAGTAGAGTGTAAATATTTGGGAGACAGGTGTGAAAGTGTACATGTTTGGGAGACAGATGCGAGAGTACACCTCTGTGTTTGTCACTCTGTCCCTCCGTGTAATTCCAAGAATGGATTGCAGTCGTCGTAGGTGGAAGGTGTTAAGTCTGTGCTCTTGTTTGTCACAAGTTGTCCACGTCTCGCTGTCATAGAGAAGTGTGCTGACGACACATGCATTGTACACCATGGTCTTGGTTTTAATTGTCAGTTTCTGGTTTTCCTAAAACGCGTTGAGGCGAGCAAATGTAGCAGAAGTTTTACTATTGCAACTTTCTATTTCTGGGTCTAGAGAGAGCGTGTTGTTGATGAGGGACCTCAGAGCTGCGAAGTGGCTCAGAACTGTCAATTCATAATTATCGATCCTCAAGAGTTGGCATCTACTTTCTGTCCCCCCTCATTTGTTATGTTGAGACTTATTGTGTGACCACATTTGTTGCACGCCCGCAAAAAGTGATCTTAGATGAAGTTCCTGCAGACGGTGGTAGAAAACTTCAGCATCATCAGCCAACAGAAAGTGCTTGATGGCGCTGATCTCCCTGTGTTCTGGTCTTGAGCCTTGCAAGATTAAACAGCCGACCATCTGACCTAATGTCAAGGCAGATTTCTTCATTTAATAATAATAATAATACGTTCGCTTCGGCATCTGAGGCCCTTTGAGTCGGTCAGCCACAGCTGTGGCCTACTTCTGCGTCACTGCAAGCCTAGTCCAGAGCCGAGGAGGCTACCTTCTGGGGCGGGGACGACCTCTTCTGCGCTTCCAGCCAGCCGGGAAAGACTTATGGCGTTGAGTTTTGGTGTAGCATCTTGTGGGCCGGGGTTTCCTCTACGATCTTGCCGAACAACGAAACTCGGCGGCGGTCCAGTGTTTCCAAGATTGGGAAGATGCCAGTTTTAGCAGAGGCGTCCCCATTGCGGATGTAGTCGTTCCAATAGATACCCGGGATACGCCGCTGGTCGCGCAAATAGAACGCCTTTAGTCTCAACATGTCATGTTGCAGTGATGTCCAGGGAGCAGTATAGCAGGACTGGGATTACGCAAGACCGGGAGATGCAGATTTTGTTTTGCCTTTATCCTCGTTACCAAATGTCTATTTCGCTAATAGAGCAAAGAGGATTTCGATCAGCGTTGGAGCATGACCGAAGTATTGTTGAGCGTCAAACATTGCGATTACCAACACGTTATACCAACTGGTTGTGATATGCTACCAACACGTTATACCAACTGGTTGTGATATGCTACCAACAAGTTCTACCAACTGGTTGTGATATGCTACCAACACGTTATACCAACTGGTTGTGATATGCTACCAACACGTTATACCAACTCGTTGTGATATGCTACCAACACGTTGGGCTGTTTCTTTTAAAATGGCTAGATGTGGCTTTAGCCATTTCCTGATAATCAACTTATTACATTGTCTAACACGATAACGGGTTTCAGAGGGTCATATCTGTGCACACCCATAGAAAACCGTCGATCCTTATCTCTTTGAGTGCGCAGAGATCAGATAAATGAAACACGTTGTATGGCACTAGACAAAAACTGACAAACACGTACATATATCATTACATGACATTGGGCTGAAGGACGAGAGCCAGGTTTCTGCTGGATCTTTAATGGTCTAATGGAATATTACTAAGTTTAGCAGTTTGTTTGGGCAGCCTGTTTTAGAGAGGATGTTGAAGAGCTCATCCCTGCTAATAGAATCAAAAATCGAATCGTCAATGTAGAGGATATGTAAGGGATTTTTGTTGAAGTTGTCGAAGAGAAAGAAATCGTGTCGATCTATGATCTTCCAGATACACACGCTCAGCCAAGTTTTGTAACTTTGAAAATTATTACAGTCACTTCTATCACCTTTGTTTTTGTATAATGTTACACTATGTGCATCTCTCATATCTTGGTTTAGTATGGCTTCGTTCATTCTCAATCTCCCGCTACCAAACCCTGAAAGGCCTAAAGTAGCAGAATTTAGTCCAGAGAACGGAATGCGTTGTGTCGTAGTTTACAGCTTGACTGCGAGATTTGCACCTTTCGGTCCAACACAACCGACTTCAGCAAGCATTTTTTGAGTACCGGGTTAGCATTCCCTCTTCGATCCCTTCTCCTTATCCAGTCTGCCCTGCTGTAGCCTGTTATTCAGAATCCCCGCGTGGAGGTGTAGAAGGGTCTCGGCAGCTCTGGTTCCCTGGCCCTGACGCTAGCAGTCAGCTATGGATCGCTGACCACTGCAGCTCACGTGCTGCTCAGCGTCTTGATTCCTCTCATATCTTGAGGTCTAGTGGCCTCTTTTCAGTATTGTCATAACATCATCTGCAGCGGACGCCAGAGTGTACCTCACTGCGCATGATCAAATGAGGTGTGATCCCGTCTCTGCATGGCTATCTGCCCCGGGTCAAACTGTCAATGGCTTTATTCAGACTTTCTAGAGATGGTTCGATGGCCAGCTCGTACATACTGGGTAGCTTTTGACAGCGTCAAGGGATGTGTGAGGGCCGAGATTGTCACACTAGTAGAGCTGAGAATAGTGCTTGACCCATCGCTTCATCTACTTTACTGTTTTCTCACCAGCCGTCGTTGTGAGCGGTGATGTAAGAAATACTGACCGAGCTAAGATCTGATGTTCCCTAGTTGTGCTGCGGTCTGGGTGTTCCCTGTTTGTGCTGCAGTCTGAATGGTCCATGATTGAGCTGCAGTCTGGGTGTTCCCTGTTTGGGCTGCTGTCTGAATGTTCCCTGTTTGTGCTGCAGTCTGGGTGTTCCATGTTTGGGCTGCAGTTTGTGTGTTCTATGTTTGTGCTGCAGTCTGGGTGTTCTATGTTTGGGCTGCAGTCTGGGTGTTCTATGTTTGTGCTGCAGTCTGGATGTTCCCATTGAGCCAGAGCCAGTATTCATTTGCACAACAAGAAGCTGTTTGTTGAGCGAGTGGCCGGGCAGACTTGAATGTGGCCATAGAGCCTGCATGTTGGGAGATTAAATCAGAGCAACGAGTTTGACCTTAGTGACGCACTTCACCGAGATGGAAAGAAAGCGAGACTAGAAATGGACACGTCCAATACGAAAGTCATGCGCAGTCGATTCGCTTCCCGCAACCCAGTATTCCTGGATGGAGAGAGACAGCAATATGGTACTCCAGAGACAAGAAACGACCACGGGGACGACCACCCGCAACAACATCCAGGTCACTCATTATCCACTGGTCCACCGTGGCCCAAGACAAAGACCGCTAGAAGAGAATGTGGGAACCGCAACGGTGTAACTGCCGCAGAAGAGTGGATCGGCCAGTAATCCAGTAATCTTCCTAAGGCAGTGCTATGGCCAGTGTCTCAGAGATCCTCACATGTCTCTGTACCAGGGATGATACGAAGAGGAATGATGAGAGCCTCCTCAGGCGCATTGTTCAGTCTTTGTCTGAAAACAGGAGTTGGTCACAGAGAATTCATGAAAGACACAGAATTCGTAGAAAGTCGGCCCCTATCATGAATTGTTGCCGTTTCCAAAGTTACCAAGACACGCAGACCACGAGTGGAGGTACCAGCCTACTCTACCATAGAAGTGGCCTAGTAGAACAAGCCTCTCTTGATTATGCATGCTACTAATGACTGCTGATAAGTCATCAAAGATTTGATTTTTTTGAACGGAAACTCAATAAATTGATCCATTTGTACAAACACTCAATAAATTTAAATCTTTATCAATCAAGGTACACAAATTCCTCCATTTCAAGGCGGACAGTCGGCCTGTCTGACAGTGCAGACAGTCTTTTCAATATTTAGCCTCTTGGATCGTCCTTAATTTGAGATATTGTAACCGTTGGCCTCCACAGAATGAGAAAAATGACCGCTGTCGTTCAATTGTTCTCTGATCTGCACTAGAGGGGGCAGAGGGAGACGGGAATGGATAGAATATCAGTTGTAGACCCTAACGTTCCCCCAAGGAATGAAAGTCCTGTCAAGCCACCCTTCTGATAATGAACCCGCCTACAATGCCAGGCTAATGGAAGAGCAGACTGTCAGTATTAACTTCCTGGAACGCGCCCCATTAGAGCAAGCCATTTGCCCACAGAGGTCACGGCTAGTCGTCAAGGACCCCCACAAAGATCGGGCTCCGGCTTTCATTGGATAACTGGGAAATTACAGGCCTGCTTAATGGCAGCGACCGTCGGACCGGTAACAGACACCTCCCGAGAGAGTACATTCGGGGCGCTCTTTCTCATTACACGATTATTTACTCTGGGACAATTGGGCAAAGATTGCCTGGGTCACAACTTAGCTCTGGCAGGGGACACAATACGAGGACAAGGGAGGAAACTCAATGGGAAAGAACAACGTGTCGTTTAAGAAGGATGTGAGTTGTCGTTATTAGTTGCTGTGTTGGGTTCTGGCGCTCGACTGGTACTCTAATCCTACTAGCACTCCATATTAATTAACTGTCCCTGGAGAAAGTTAACACTGGTCTGAAGGTGAGTACGACTGAAAGGCAGTCTGTTCAAGAACTGTGCCATTGGGATGGAACTAACCGCAGCTTTCATCACAGACTTTCAGAGGCAACTGTTGTTGGGACGTATATTATAACCATCAAGACTTGGCTATGGTCGAACGAGACGTACCTTCGTCACAAGGAGATTAACTTGGAAGGTGTAACAAACGATCCTTGATGCATCTGTTGAGGATGACTGTGCCAGGAGTAACGACGTCACAAAAGGACAAAGTTCATTGCTGTTATGTAGATATATGTATATACTAGCACTACCTGAGCAGAATATCTGCCCCTCAATGGAACTGTGAGATATAAAAGCAATGGCAGTTCAGTTAAGGATCTCTCTCTTTCCGCACCCCTCATCTGCCTCTTATCCCTCCTCAACTTATGCGGCTTCGAAGAATGTCTCATTTTATTTTGATAACACAATATCTTACTCTGACGATGTAATCAATGAAAAGCAGATGCTAATTGTTCCCACGGTCCAAAGGAAGAGACTCTGTTTACGTTTTGAGGTTCCGTGAACCTTGCGTTCGCTAATTATAAAAAGTCAAATGATAGAATCTGAGCTGACTGCAAGTGATGTCTCGAACATCGCATCTTCACTATTCGATACTAAGGGACATCAACACTATGCAATGTTGACAATTCTTGAAAGTAAATTGTGAGAGTTATTCCACGAGAACTGATAACATTTTTAGCACTAGTCGGTCACCAAAGATTTATAGGATTACCAAAAACAACAAAGATAGAAAATGATGCGCATTGATTTATATATACGTGCATGTTTGTAAGTTTGTATCTGTGTGTGTTTGTGTATGTGTTTTTGTGTGTGCACGCGTGTGGGTGTGTGTGTGTGTTTGTATGTGTATATATGTGTGTGGGTGTGTGGATGTGTGTGTGTATATGTCTGGGTGGGTGGGGAGTACCTCCTGTTAATGAAGTTGCCAATATCCAGAATGCGACATATGTGTGTTCATTTCTCTCAGATGAGCTTCTTCCAAACAACAACTAGTTTCCACAGCAGAACTTGAGAAAGATGCCGCATGGGAGTGAAAGCCGCAAGGAAGCTCCACGGCTGACTGCCCTTCTGAATACCAAGAAGAAAAGAAATATAGCGACATGGAATGTTAGAACAGTGTACCATGCAAGTCAAACAACACAGATAGCTAAAGGGATGAGGAATTACAAATTGGCAGTGCTAGGAGTGTGTGAAACAAGATGGACACAATCAGGAAAGATGAGACTGACAACTGGGGAAATGATCATGTATTCTGGAAACGAGGGAACTGATGCCCAACATACAGAGGGAGTGGCACTGATGCTCTCCAGAGAAGCACAGAGGGCGCTCATAAAGTGGGAGGCTATTACCAACCGAATTATGAGCACAAGCTTTAGAACGCGGAACAACATCAATATAAACATCGTTCAGTGCTGTACCCCAACTAACGAGGCTGACGATGATAAAAAGCAAGAGTTCTACAACAAGCTAGAAGAGGTCCTTGACACGCAGAACAAGAAAGATCTCTAACTTTTAATGGGAGACTTCAATGTTAAAGTGGGAGCAGACAATCAAGGTTATGAACAGATTATGGGAAGACAAGGAATGGGACAGATTATGGGAAGACAGTTATTGCCCATCGCGAATCGATGATGGCCACATCATCAGACGATCTTGTCTTAATAATGTGGTGTGCGCTGTATTTGGATTATAGTGAGGAAGAAGCTGCGCTGGTCATCAATCTCACTCCTATCCCGAGTTACCTTGGATCAATGGCAAGACTATTGGTCGAGACGACTGGAGGTAACTCTGGATTCAGGTACTCTGGTCTTATCTTTCGTGAAACCACTTGTCGATTGAAACTTACGGGACTCGATCGCCCACCGTTTCCGTTCATCACTGTGAGAGGCGAGTGCCTTAATAACTTAACTACAGCGACCTAGCTGCGAAGACAAGGAATGGGACAAATGAACAAAAATGGAGAAATGTTTGAAGACTTATGTGCGATACACAAAATGATATTTGGAGGAAGCATCTTTTTCCACAAGAAAGTACAAAAGGTCACATGGAGATCTCCAGAACATGTTTCCACAAGAAAGTACAAAAGGTCACATGGAGATCTAAAGAACATGTTTCCACAAGAAAGTACAAAAGGTCACATGGAGATCTCCAGAACATGTTTCCACAAGAAAGTACAAAAGGTCACATGGAGATCTCCAGAACATGTTTCCACAAGAAAGTACAAAAGGTCACATGGAGATCTCCAGAACATGTTTCCACAAGAAAGTACAAAAGGTCACATGGAGATCTCCAGAACATGTTTCCACAAGAAAGTACAAAAGTTCACATGGAGATCTCCAGAACATGTTTCCACAAGAAAGTACAAAAGGTCACATGGAGATCTCCAGAACATGTTTCCACAAGAAAGTACAAAAGGTCACATGGAGATCTCCAGAACATGTTTCCACAAGAAAGTACAAAAGGTCACATGGAGATCTCCAGAACATGTTTCTACAAGAAAGTACAAAAGGTCACATGGAGATCTCCAGAACATGTTTCCACAAGAAAGTACAAAAGGTCACATGGAGATCTCCAGAACATGTTTCCACAAGAAAGTACAAAAGGTCACATGGAGATCTCCAGAACATGTTTCCACAAGAAAGTACAAAAGGTCACATGGAGATCTCCAGAACATGTTTCCACAAGAAAGTACAAAAGGTCACATGGAGATCTCCAGAACATGTTTCCACAAGAAAGTACAAAAGGTCACATGGAGATCTAAAGAACATGTTTCCACAAGAAAGTACAAAAGGTCACATGGAGATCTCCAGAACATGTTTCCACAAGAAAGTACAAAAGGTCACATGAGATCTCCAGAACATGTTTCCACAAGAAAGTTCAAAAGGTCACACGGAGATCTCCAGAACATGTTTCCACAAGAAAGTACAAAAGGTCACATGGAGATCTAAAGAACATGTTTCCACAAGAAAGTACAAAAGGTCACATGGAGATCTCCAGAACATGTTTCCACAAGAAAGTACAAAAGGTCACATGGAGATCTCCAGAACATGTTTCCACAAGAAAGTACAAAAGGTCACATGGAGATCTCCAGAACATGTTTCCACAAGAAAGTACAAAAGGTCACATGGAGATTTCCAGAACATGTTTCCACAAGAAAGTACAAAAGGTCACATGGAGATCTCCAGAACATGTTTCCACAAGAAAGTACAAAAGGTCACATGGAGATCTCCAGAACATGTTTCCACAAGAAAGTTCAAAAGGTCACACGGAGATCTCCAGAACATGTTTCCACAAGAAAGTACAAAAGGTCACATGGAGATCTAAAGAACATGTTTCCACAAGAAAGTACAAAAGGTCACATGGAGATCTCCAGAACATGTTTCCACAAGAAAGTTCAAAAGGTCACATGGAGATCTCCAGAACATGTTTCCACAAGAAAGTACAAAAGGTCACATGGAGATCTCCAGAACATGTTTCCACAAGAAAGTTCAAAAGGTCACATGGAGATCTCCAGAACATGTGATGGAAAATCAGATTGACCACATATGTGTCAGTCAAGCGTTTAGAAGGACACTGCAAGATGTAAAAGTAAAGCCATGTGCAGACGTATACTCAGACCACCACATGTGGGACCAGGATAAAGACCAGGAACAATTTCCGAACCCGAGCCAGCAGGAGCACAGAGTCATTAAACTGTTAAAGACAAAGAGGTCAAGACATGTATAAAGAATAGATGAAAGGGAATATATTGACAAGCTGGCACAGGAGACCCTGAACTTGGACTGCAACCCACCAAGTAAGATAGAAATCTAAAGGGACATAATAAATGTTAAGAAAGGGAAAGGGGCAGGACCAGACGGAATAGCAACAGGACCAGACGGAATAGCAACAGGACCAGACGGAATAGCAACAGGACCAGACGGAATAGCAACAGGACCAGACGGAATAGCAACAGGACCAGACGGAATAGCAACAGGACCAGACGGAATAGCAACAGGACCAGACGGAATAGCAACAGGACCAGACGGAATAGCAACAGGATCAGACGGAATAGCAACAGGACCAGACGGAATAGCAACAGGACCAGACGGAATAGCAACAGGACCAGACGGAATAGCAACAGGACCAGACGGAATAGCAACAGGACCAGACGGAATAGCAACAGGACCAGACGGAATAGCAACAGGACCAGACGGAATAGCAACAGGACCAGACGGAATAGCAACAGGACCAGACGGAATAGCAACAGGACCAGACGGAATAGCAACAGGACCAGACGGAATAGCAACAGGACCAGACGGAATAGCAACAGGACCAGACGGAATAGCAACAGGAACAGACGGAATAGCAACAGGACCAGACGGAATAGCAACAGGACCAGACGGAATAGCAACAGGACCAGACGGAATAGCAACAGGACCAGACGGAATAGCAACAGAAGTCATAATGGCAGATATAGATAAGGCCGCTGGTACATTTCAAGAATTATTCAAGAAAATATGGGAAGAGGAGAGAGTGCCAACATAATGGAAAGAAGGAGAGAGTGCCAACAACACAATGGAAAGAAGGAGAGAGTGCCAACATAATGGAAAGAAGGAGAGAGTGCCAACACAATGGAAAGAAGGAGAGAGTGCCAACTTAATGGAAAGAAGGAGAGAGTGCCAACACAATGGAAAGAAGGAGAGAGTGCCAACACAATGGAAAGAAGGACATCTGATTAAACCGCCTAAGAAGGGGGGATCTGGCAGATTACAGCAGTTAAAGGGGGATCACATTACTGTCGGTGCCAGGCAAATATTCAACAGATTCATCTTGGGCAGATTCAAAACTGAAGTAGACAAAAATCTCAGAGATGAACAGGCAGGATTTCGCCAGGGAAGATCCCGCACAGATCATATAGCTACACTACCACAGAGCAGACCACGCGCAGATCATATAGCTACGCTACCACAGAGCAGATCACGCGCAGATCATATAGCTACGCTACCACAGAGCAGATCACGCGCAGATCATATAGCTACGCTACACATCATAGTAGAACAAACTATTGAATGAAAATCATCCCTATACACAACTTTTATGAACTATGAAAAGGCGTTTGACAATGTGGATCGAAGTACTCTATTGCAACTGTTGAGACACTATGGGCTGACAGAGAAGTACACAACCTTCATCCAGAATATGTACAGAGACTCAGTTAGTAGAGTGTTACATGAAGGAGTACTGACTGACAGCCTTGGGGTGGAAACAGGGGTGAGACATGGATGTCTGCTCTCACCTTTCCTGTTCTTGTTGGCTTTAGATTGGATAATGAAGACATCAATCGAAGGCAACAAAAACTGGTATTCAGTGGAGGGGTTTATTACAGACTAAGAAACGGAGAAGAAAAAAACTCGAATATTAACAAAGAGAACATACTCCAATAACTTCCGTGCAGCAGCTGGGGCCCTAAAGGCCGCAGCTGAGCTTGTAAACCAAGATAAAGATATCCACCAAGAAAACATAGTATTCCTGACTGATGCCGCGTCAGTATTAGCAGCGCTAAAACAACACAGAGATGAAGATCTCAGCAATGTATGTTTTCCATGTGTATGTGTATGTGTATGTGTATGTGTATATGTATGTGTATGTGTATGTGTATGTGTATATGTATGTGTATGTGTATGTGTATATGTATATGTATGTGTATATGTATATGTATGTGTATGTGTATGTGTATGTGTATATGTATATGTATGTGTATATGTATGTGTATGTGTATATGTATATGTATGGAACATACATATACATATACATATACACATACACATACATAATTGACACAGCTCTAGGCAGAACACCCAATGTCTGGTCTTACAGAGGATCCCATCCCACTGCAATATTGCAGATAATGAAGCTGCAGACAAACTAGCAAAGTGTGGAGGAGCATCCCCACAAACAGACCTGAGTATCACATATAATGAGGCCAAGACCATAATTAAAGCCAACTTCAGGGTAAAACGGGCTGATCAAACCGGGTCACTTACCTACAACAGTCAACCCTGTCCTTATTATCAGTAGAGTATTGATAATCCTTCCTGGATCCAGAGGAAAAGATGTGCCGGTCCGAGTTTATAGGTCACGATCAGCAGCATTTCTTGAGGTATGTAAGTGTGGTCAGCGCCCTCTCCATCTCACTCTCTGTACAGGAGCGTATGACAATAGAAATAGTGTAGCAGATCCCACTGTTTGCCTTGGCCGTGATCTAACTTAGAACATCCTCACACTCATCCACATCATCATGACCATACTCAGTAAATGACATATCAAACAGCAGGTGGCATATTTATTATATCATACTCATATCATACAATGAGTAGAGAAATTACAAACACAATATAATACATATCTTAACTAAACATTCTACTAAAACGGGAATTGTAAGCATTAGCTATTGATGGAATTCCCAACTATCTAAAAACCCAGTTCTATTGCCTTGCAATGACATCACACACACATCGCCTTAACTGCGTCTTCAACACACCTTATCAAATACTCTTCCTCACTGAAATCCCCTCAGGCGGGCGATCTCGACATAGCTCGCTCACAATGTGTCCTTGCTTACAAACACACTTTCAGATTATCCATTAATGCAAAACTCACACACCTATTTGAGCGATCCTGTTCTATCACTAAACATTCGTCCATCAGTCTACCAATCGCTCCTCTATCTAAGTCGGTGAGTTAAACATACTATCCACATTCAGTCTCTCTCTCTCTCTTCTCCATACAGCCTCTCACTCTCCATCTCTCCTCCAGCCTCCCGAGCTAAACTTTGTCTCGAGTTATATATCCTCAAGCAAGGCCAGAGCTTGACCAATCGATCTCAGGTATGGTCATCTTCAATTCCAATTGGAACGAAACACTTTGCACACCTGTCACTCATTCTCTCGCAGCAAGCCCCGTTGCCAATTTCGTCTGTCAATCAATCTCCCCCTACCAAAATCGGAAGGCCAGTGGTCAGTTTCTACCTGTCCACATTCCTTAACCCAACTCTGTTCTCCTTTGCTGAGACAGTGAGTGACCTTGACGTGCATTCATGTAGCTTTAAGCTTTAACATGTTCAGGCATCCTAAACTCCCCTTGCTCCGGCGGGAACTGTTACATTACCTCCCTAAACTACAGACCGAAACATGGATGGTCATTTTTTTCATCTGGCAAATGACCACCATTTTCGTCTCTACTATCCAAAATGTAAACACTACTCCTGTTTACAACTTCACTCACATCGTACATGCATAAAAAGACATGTCATTTGATACATATAAACTTTTTGTAATACATACACAATCAATACAAGCAGAAGAAAAACACTGTGGCTGGGCGTTTTTACAACACAAACCACCACTTTTACATCGTTTTGCAGTCAAATACACCAAAGTCTGTCCCTGCGGGACCTTTAACTCATCAAAACAGAAACACCTTAAGGAATTCTCCTTACTCATTGAGGTCAATATACCTCGACCTGTTCCCGTGCCTTCCTCTAAGGACACGAACCTTCATTGTTACACACGACCAGTTCAGGTCAATTTTCTCAGGCGGTCTCATTACACGCCTGGCCGACGATTCACTTCATACTAACTCCTGTGAGGCCACGAACTTACGTGGGTTATCCTCAGGCTAGTTATCATTGTCTCTCTTGACAGCTATCCCCTCTCAAAGAAAACAGCAAAATTCTTTATGTTTCCCACAAAAACGATATTTGACAACATATGTCATAGTCAATATTACAACTTCTGATCAATGTAGTCTTCTCTGCAAAGACTCCACATACATGTGATTCTGGAACTCGTGGTGACTTGTGCTTGCGGAGGCCTACAGTCTGGATGAGATATACTGCTCTGTAGATCACCTATATAACCTGTATAAAATACCTGTAAACATGATGATTCAACAACAACAACAACAAAAACCAACAAATTAAAGACAAATGCATTGCATACAATGTCGAAACCCAAACACTAAATACAAATGTCAAAATATTTGCACGCATACTCATGATATCAGTATTTCAGTCCGTATCACACCTTGATACTTATGTCAGGACACATAATCATGTTTAAACAAACCAACAACAATCAATTAAAGTGCAAGTAATACGCTTGTCAAAATCCAAATATCAAAATATTTACACACATAAACATGACCAAATGCCATCAACCTTCACTCCTGCTCGTGCCCCACAGATGAGCACCTGTTAATGCCCCCTTCAAAAGATACTAAGGTACTAAACTATGTCCCTAAACTATGATTAAGTTCTAACTTAATCAGGTACTAAACTATGTCTGAGTCAAAAGTCAAAAACCGAATCGTCCACCTGTCGAATTACGTCATGCTGTAACCCTACTAGTCCGGGTGCAGTCTTTGTCCCGAGGAATCAAAACCGAGTGTTGTGATCTAACTAATTCACCTCTATTTCCCCAAATTCCCCGCATCAAAGCTACCTGGTCAGATATTAACCGAAACATCACGTCCACATGTTACCCTGCGTCGCGTAATCATTACCTGGCGCATCCAGCTATCCTGCGTCTCTTGCCCGTTTCTCTGTTCGGAAATGTCTCTGTGATCTCGTCAGTCTAGCTTCAGACTGGCCGTCCGTTTCTCTGGTCGGAAATGTCCCTTTGATCTCGGTCAGTCTAGCTTCAGACTGACCGTCCGTGGTACGCTCATTGTCTGGCGTTTACTTGAGACAACGAATTCAAAGGAATTTTTTAACATCTGGTCATTCCTCCTTCTCTATACCCTACCCCCTAATTATCCAAATCTCCGTTTCCCAAGGATAACGGTAGATGAAACAAATTGTATGCAAATGCATACATCAACTGGAGTTTCACATGATAGCCCATGTGTGTAAGTACTCCACACGACTTTACCTAATTCCATTTCTGATTTCCATGTTTTTGGCTAGCGTCAGTAAACATTGCATCAACCGTTCCTTATCACTACTGCTTATTTTAACCAGACTATGCGCTGCCCCATCAGCTGTCTCTGATTGCTGCGCGATTTCCTCCTGTAAAACGCCCATCGTCTGGTCTGTTTGTTTCACAGCTGTTTGGTTCGTACCCACCGGTTCTCTGGTAGTGTTACGTACACTTACATCGTCCGCTACTTCAGCCTTCCGTCCATCTGTATTCACTATTTGTGGGAAAGACCTTTCACACTGTTCGTTTGACTGTTGGCTTATCTCGAACTGAGATCTTTTCATCTTTGCTTCGATGACTGGTTCGCTGTCCTGGCTGTGGTTAACCTGTCTTTCCCTTTTCTTCGTTTTCCTTAGAAACTCTGTTCCTCTTTTGTTGGCTGCTGTTGGTGCGTCCGTTTCGCATTCCAACTGTGCGTCATTCCCACTTCCTTCCTCGGTGGCCGAAGGGTTGTCCCTTCTTTCGGTCTGTTCAACAACTTCTCCCGCATGGCTAGGCCCTGCCACCATTCCTCCCCCTCTCATTTCCTCTTTATCTGACGAATCTCCGACTATTTCCTTGTTCGATTCTTCGTCGACTTCAACTAATGTTCTACCAGGCTTGACCACAAGTTCCTGGTAAACTTGGCTCCTTTCAGCACGCCCGACCATGTTAATCGACGTAATACCCTCTTCCTGAATTCTCGGCCTACACTGTCCGATGCGGTAACATTTTATCTGGACCTCTGAGCGAACGTTTGTCTCGTTTGCATTGCGTAACCTGCCCTCCGTCCCTAACTTTTCTGGATACACAAAACCTGTATCTCTTTCTTTCTGTCCATCCGCCTCGTGCTCAAAGTCTCCTTGATAGCTCCTGTTCTGCCTCTCCATCTGTAACCGTGCAAAAGGCCTCTTGTGGGCTAAGAATCTGCCCGATTCAAACTTCTGCCCAACCATTCCTCCTCCTCTCATTTGACTTGGCCTCTCCACCTGGGTCAAACTCCCCTTTTTGACACCTCTTTCCAGTCGTCCACACACATCCGTCCTGAGATTTCCACCTCTGTCCCTCCACGGATCGGAATGTGGAAGTTGTACGGGCTTCCTACTCACTTTCCTACCACTCTGTCCCCTTCCAAAATACTGGGCCGTGTTTACTCCTGTGATTTCTTGACTTCTTCTCCCCTTCCTAGCTGGTTTGAAAGCTCCGTTTTCAAACTGTAGCAACAGCTGTCGCAGCTTCCATTGGAGATCTTTTTCCTGCCGTTCCAGCCGAATAACTCTGCCTGTTAGTTCTCTTAGCTGGTTTTGTAGTTGACTTTTGTCCTCCCACTTATCGCTGACTGTAGCTCGTGCCATGAAAGGCTTGTTTTTGACAAACAGTCCTCCTCTTCTCCAGGAACTGTTAATATTCCGAAGAATATTAGGGCATCCGATAGACAAATGTCCAAAAGCTAGACAATGATAACATTGTTTAACATTGTCCAACCTCGACATATTGAATAAACCCGTCTGGCCCACCCAAAAAAATTATAAGACTGTCAAGTACGCACAAAGTCTTGTCAATAATACAACAATGGGTGGAAGAAAAATGTCACACTTACCAGTCAGATGATTGGAAAAGCTGTCTATGATTCTAACACTCTAACCACTAGATACTCCTCTATTCCTAACTACGCACACAAGTTATATATAACTGCGACACTTGTGTTAAACAGGCAATTAAAGATCTGTAGCTACACACTATATTTATAAAACTATAACTATCCGTGGTCACTGGCACCAAAATAATAATAACGTGTAGCAGATCCCACTGTTTGCCTTGGCCGTGATCTAACTTAGAACATTCTCACACTCATCCACATCATCATGACCATACTCAGTAAATGACATATCAAACAGCAGGTGGCATATTTATTATATCATACTCATATCATACAATGAGTAGAGAAATTACAAACACAATATAATACATATCTTAACTAAACATTCTACTAAAACGGGAATTGTAAGCATTAGCTATTGATGGAATTCCCAACTATCTAAAAACCCAGTTCTATTGCCTTGCAATGACATCACACACACATCGCCTTAACTGCGTCTTCAACACACCTTATCAAATACTCTTCCTCACTGAAATCCCCTCAGGCGGGCGATCTCGACATAGCTCGCTCACAATGTGTCCTTGCTTACAAACACACTTTCAGATTATCCATTAATGCAAAACTCACACACCTATTTGAACGAACCATGTTCTATCACTAAACATTCGTCCATCAGTCTACCAATCGCTCCTCTATCTAAGTCGGTGAGTTAAACATACTATCCACATTCAGTCTCTCTCTCTCTCTTCTCCATACAGCCTCTCACTCTCCATCTCTCCTCCAGCCTCCCGAGCTAAACTTTGTCTCGAGTTATATATCCTCAAGCAAGGCCAGAGCTTGACCAATCGATCTCAGGTATGGTCATCTTCAATTCCAATTGGAACGAAACACTTTGCACACCTGTCACTCATTCTCTCGCAGCAAGCCCCGTTGCCAATTTCGTCTGTCAATCAATCTCCCCCTACCAAAATCGGAAGGCCAGTGGTCAGTTTCTACCTGTCCACATTCCTTAACCCAACTCTGTTCTCCTTTGCTGAGACAGTGAGTGACCTTTACGTGCATTCATGTAGCTTTAAGCTTTAACATGTTCAGGCATCCTAAACTCCCCTTGCTCCGGCGGGAACTGTTACAATAGAGACTGCGGCAGATAGACGAAATCTCAGGGACGTACGTAACACCATCTCAGGGACGTATGTAACACCATCCCAGCGACGTATGTAACACCATCTCAGGAACGTTTGTAACACATCTCAGGGACGTATGTAACACCATCCCAGCGACGTACGTAACACCATCTCAGGGACGTATGTAACACCATCCCAGTGACGTACGTAACATCATCTCAGGGACGTATGTAACACTATCCCAGCTACGTATGTAACACCATCTCAGGGACGTATGTAACACCATCTCAGGGACGTATGTAACACCATCCCAGCGACGTATGTAACACCATCTCAGGAACGTTTGTAACACCATCTCAGGGACGTATGTAACACCATCCCAGCGACGTATGTAACACCATCTCAGGGACGTATGTAACACAATCTCAGCGACGTATGTAGCATCATATCAAACATATAAACACACGCCCCACGACGCTTTGATAATTGTCCTGCTCAAACAAAGTTATTCGTCCGTGTCGGACAACTCCAGAACCGCAAAGATGGTGTGAAGCCACGGTATCTGATGATGATCAAGTTGGTTAGATCCGGACAGACAGACGTCTTGACAAAACAAGCGCACAATCGACATTTTCAAGTTGCTATTCACAGAATGTGATTGCTGGAAGGCGGATCAAGGTCAACTAATGAATTCAAATTATCCAGCGGAAAAATCTAAACTCCTTCGGTCTCATTGACAGGACATCGACACCTGGGCCTCTGAGCTGGCACGTTCTGTGGGTGGTGGCGCGGAGGGACGTATCGATGACAGGCATAGGGCCCATGTGGGCGCTTCTAGAGCATCTGTCGGTCTGAGAATCCACGACTCTCGCCCCCCATCCCCAGCATATTAGTTGAAAGTCTTTCTCCTGTACCATCGTTCTCTTGTGCTGTGGCGCAGTAACATGGAGCCACCATCTTGAGCGACTAAACCGTGGACTGTTCTGAGAATTGACGGAAACAATGAGTAGACGCTTATAAATGAATCTGCTACAATCTTTGTATTTTTGGTGAGCCAGTGGGTCTTACGGTAACAAGAGAAGAAAACACCACGTAAGAGTACTACAACGTACTACAACATCTGGCTAACCAAATGGATGTGCCACATACAACGCTCTCAGCGTGCCTCAGGTCTTGCTGTCCTCAATTGTATTAGCTAGACAGCGGCTTCTCACTCTGCTGTCCCGTGTCATTATGTTCCAGTTATTTGTATTTTGCAAGTGTTTGCCGCAACTAACGGGTTCCCAACTCATGTGGCGTGACCCTAAATGGGGTGGCGAAGTGTATTCTGTGGGGCAGCTAGATGAAACAGTCAACTCAAATAAATGTTTTTGATATTAAAGCAATTGTTATTTTTAAGCAGTGTCTTAAAGTTTGAATAATATCATACTTTTAAATATCGAATATAACCCATACACATATAAGTAGTTTGTTGTGTTCCCAGTGGATATACTGAAGCGACCAATAATCACATACATCAGCGCGCGGAGCCCAAAGTGTTTACGTGATAGGTTCAAGATCCTGTCATGGCGTCCTGCACACAGGTTTGGTGACGTAAGCGAATGAGTATCATCGAATGTATGTTTCTGCAACCAGTTAGATGTGAATCAGTCCAGGACTATGTCGTCAGTTAACTTATATTGAATGATATTATTTGTTCGATGTGTTTTTTTTACCTTATCAGAAATCCTTTTGTAAATGTTTCGGGGTCTCGGTTCATTTTGCTTTTGTAAAATGGTTGAGAACCTGTGATCTGACTTTCCTGGGGTTTAACATGTGTGGGTTCCCATGGGCTAGAGACCAACTTGTCTTTGTGACGCTAGTGGTGCGACAAAGCTGAGATCCATGTCGTTGACATCCAGTTGAGATCCATGTTGTTGGCATCCAGTTGAGATCCATGTTGTTGGCATCCAGTTGACCCATTTTGTTAGCATCCAGTTGAGACCCATGTTGTTGGCATCCAGTTGAGATCCATGTTGTTGACATCCAGTTGACCCATGTTGTTGGCATCCAGTTGACCCATGCTGTTGGCATCCAGTTGACCCATGTTGTTGACATCCAGTTGACCCATTTTATTGACATTCAGTTGAGACCCATGTTATTGGCATCCAGTTGAGATCCATGTTGTTGACATCCAGTTGACCCATGTTGTTGACAGCCAGTTGAGACCCATGTTGTTGGCATCCAGTTGACCCATGTTGTTGACATCCAGTTGACTCATTTTGTTCACAGCCAGTTGAGACCCATGTTGTTAACATCCAGTTGTGACCCATGTTGTTGGCATAAAGTTGAGATCCATGTTGTTGACATCCAGTTGACCCATGTTGTTGACAGCCAATTGACCCATATTGTTGACAGCCAGTTGACCCATGTTTTTGACAGCCAGTTTAGACCCATGTTGTTGACATCCAGTTGAGACCCATGTTGTTGACATCCAGTTGACCCATGTTGTTGACAGCCAGTTGAGACCCATGTTGTTGACATCCAGTTGAGACCCATGTTGTTGGCATCCAGTTAAGATCGACGTTGTTGGCATCCAGTTGACCCATGTTCTTGACATCCAGTTGACCCATGTTGTTGATAGCCAGTTGAGACCCATGTTGTTGACATCCAGTTGACCCATGTTGTTGACAGCCGGTTGAGACCCATGTTGTTGACATCCAGTTGAGACCCATGTTGTTGACAGCCAGTTGGAGACCCATGTTGTTGACAGCCAGTTGACCTATGTTGTTGACATCCAGTTGAGACCCATGTTGTTGACAGCCAGTTGAGACCCATGTTGTTGACAGCCAGTTGACCCATGTTGTTGACAGCCAGATGACCCATGTTGTTGACAGCCAGTTGACCCATGTTGTTGACAGCCAGTTGGCCCATGCTGTTGACAGCCAGTTGACCCATGTTGTTGACAGCCAGATGAGATCCATGTTGTTGACAGCCAGTTGACCCATGTTGTTGACAGCCAGTTGACCCATGTTGTTGACAGCCAGATGAGATCCATGTTGCTGACAGCCAGTTGACCCATGTTGTTGACAGCCAGTTGAGACCCATGTTGTTGACAGCCAGTTGACCAATGTTGTTGACATCCAGTTGACCAATGTTGTTGAGTCCAATCCAGTTGAGTCAGTCCAATGTATCTCGTGGCATGTTGTCACTAGTGGACACTCACCATGGCAACCAATTGAACTGATACTAGAGGAAGGTAGCTCTCAGCTTGTCCTCTACAGAGATCCCAGTATCTCGGTACAACCAATCGTTCGATCAATCGATCACGTGATACAAACATGGTCGTACTAAACATTTAGACCTCTTACATGTATTCACATTACATCAGAAAGACGTTTCTTTTGGTGAATGTTATCAATTGGGGTAATAAATGTGCAGGCTACATCCACGCGCATTTCAGATGGTCAACAGTTATCCCCAATAACTCGGTCAGCGTCGGCACCAACATCTGAGATGGCCTACCACTCTCCTCTATATCTTGGTCAGCACGCGGTGTATTTCAAGGTACATGTATACACGCAAATGACAGCACGTGCCAAGTTGTCTAACAACAATTGGAACCTAATGCTATATTAGGATGCAGCACGCTAGATGGGGGCTTGTCGCCACGAGACTCACGTCGCCATTATCAAACCCCGGAAGTGTGAGTACAACAAGCACAAACATAAACAATGTCAGCTGAGTGTACGAGAACTGTGAGAGACGACGTGTCCGAGCGATATCAATCACTGGTACAATAGACACACAATTTGTCGGCAATGTCCATCGTCAGATCAACAAGTGACTGCCTATTAGCCGTAGATTTGGTCATAAACAAACGACCGTGCAGATGACGGTCCTTCCTGGCAGCCCCGTGTCGAGACAAGAACTAAGCTGAAGTGGATGGATGGAGTTGGCCAAGCAGAACGTGTCGGCCCAATCAACGCACGAACTTCGGCAAATAAAAGAAACCTCTGTTCTGAAACAGGTAAATCGTTTGTGTGTGAGAAACTCAAGTCAACATTACACGTAAGAGGTAGGACTCAACATATGACAGAGGACAGTAGCAACAGACTTCATGGAATAGTCGCCAAGGCGTTTGCACAGACAGCTACAATAATTATGATCCATATGTAAAGTCACTCCTGCCAATGTGGATACTCCACTACACTCTCACTCCACTACACTCCCACTCCACTCCGTCATATGAGGTGCTCAGGTCAGTTTGCTGCATGCTCACGATACGGAAGGTTCCCACCACATACACAGAACACGAGTATAAAGTGGTGACACTTTTGGTTTCACACAAACAAACAAACAACCAAAGTTCGTTACCATACTCAACAGATACCGCACTTACTACAGCAAATAAAACATTGATCAATAAAAAGTTGTTCAAATAATCATACATCCCTATCTCTTATTGGCGATAAGTACGTGTTTAACAGCAGTCAGACTAGTATACTCTTGGGCCGACTTTCATTCTTTTCGGGTTCTGACTTACCGCTTGCAGATAAAAACAATACATTCCCGGGGATCGATTGTAAACTACTCGGTTCAGATCAAAGTGTAGCTTTACACACTCGGTTCAGATCAAAGTGTTGGTCTACACACTCGCTTCAGATCTAAGTGTAGCTCTCTACACATTCGGTTCAGATCAAAGTGTAGCTCTCTACACACTCGGTTCAGATCAAAGTGTAGCTCTCCACACTCGGTTCAGATACAAGTGTAGCTCTCTACACACTCGGTTCAGATCACAGTGTAGCTCTCTACACACTCGGTTCAGATCAAAGTGTAGCTCTACACACTCGGTTCAGATCGAAGTGTAGCTATACACACTCGGTTCAGATCAAAGTGTAGCTCTTCACACATTCCGTTCAGATCAAAGTGTAGCTCTCTACACACTCGGTTCAGATCAAAGCCTAGCTCTCCACACATTCGGTTCAGAACAAAGTGTAGCTCTCTACACATTCGGTTCAGCACAAAGTGTAGCTCTCTACACATTCGGTTCGGATCAAAGTGTAGCTCTCTACACACTCGGTTCAGATCAAAGTGTAGCTCTCTACACATTCGGTTCAGATCAAAGTGTAGCTCTCTACACACTCGGTTCAGATCAAAGTGTAGCTCTCTACACATTCGGTTTAGCACAAAGTCTAGTTCTCTACACACTCGGTTCAGATCAAAGTGTAGCTCTCTACACATTCGGTTCAGATCAAGGTGTAGCTCTCTACACATTCGGTTCAGATCAAAGTGTAGCTCTCTACACATTCGGTTCAGATCAAAGTGTAGCTCTCTACATTCGGTTCTGATCAAAGTGTAGCTCTCTACACATTCGGTTCAGATCAAAGTGTAGCTCTCTACTCATTCGGTTCAAATCAAAGTGTAGCTCTCTACACACTCGATTCAGATCAAAGTGTAGCTCTCTACACACTCGGCTCAGATCAAAGTGTAGCTCTCTACACACTCGATTCAGATCAAAGTGTAGCTCTCTACACACTCGGTTCAGATCAAAGTGTAGCTCTCTACACACTCGATTCAGATCAAAGTGTAGCTCTCTACACACTCGGTTCAGATCAAAGTGTAGCTCTCTACACATTCGGTTCAGATCAAAGTGTAGCTCTACACACTCGGTTCAGATCGAAGTGTAGCTATACACACTCGGTTCAGATCAAAGTGTAGCTCTTCACACATTCCGTTCAGATCAAAGTGTAGCTCTCTACACACTCGGTTCAGATCAAAGCCTAGCTCTCCACACATTCGGTTCAGAACAAAGTGTAGCTCTCTACACATTCGGTTCAGCACAAAGTGTAGCTCTCTACACATTCGGTTCGGATCAAAGTGTAGCTCTCTACA
Source organism: Ariolimax columbianus (assembly GCA_036924085.1). NCBI lineage: Eukaryota > Metazoa > Mollusca > Gastropoda > Stylommatophora > Arionidae > Ariolimax > Ariolimax columbianus. Next base: position 177,644,579 of record JAVGWX010000001.1, read on the forward strand.
CACTCGGTTCAGATCAAAGTGTAGCTCTCTACACATTCGGTTCAGATCAAAGTGTAGCTCTCTACACACTCGGTTCAGATCAAAGTGTAGCTCTCTACACATTCGGTTTAGCACAAAGTCTAGTTCTCTACACACTCGGTTCAGATCAAAGTGTAGCTCTCTACACATTCGGTTCAGATCAAGGTGTAGCTCTCTACACATTCGGTTCAGATCAAAGTGTAGCTCTCTACACATTCGGTTCAGATCAAAGTGTAGCTCTCTACATTCGGTTCTGATCAAAGTGTAGCTCTCTACACATTCGGTTCAGATCAAAGTGTAGCTCTCTACTCATTCGGTTCAAATCAAAGTGTAGCTCTCTACACACTCGATTCAGATCAAAGTGTAGCTCTCTACACACTCGGCTCAGATCAAAGTGTAGCTCTCTACACACTCGATTCAGATCAAAGTGTAGCTCTCTACACACTCGGTTCAGATCAAAGTGTAGCTCTCTACACACTCGATTCAGATCAAAGTGTAGCTCTCTACACACTCGGTTCAGATCAAAGTGTAGCTCTCTACACATTCGGTTCAGATCAAAGTGTAGCTCTCTTCACACTCGGTTCAGATCAAAGTCGCTCAACAGATACTACCATTATACCAACAGAAATACATAATTTTCTCGCTGTCTCGTTGTGATAGATGTGATAGATGTGATAGATGTGATAGATGTAATAGATGTGTAGGTAGACTACTAGAACCTAGAATCCAATAAATACACAATTATTCACTACGACATTTTCTGTTAAGATCAACACCTACACACACACACAGAAACACAAACACATACAACCACACACAAACACACACAAACACGCACAAAAACACACAAAAACACACAAACACATACAACCATACACAAACACACACAAACACACACAAACACATACAACCATACACAAACACACACATAAACACAAACACATACAAACACGCACATATACACAAACACATACACCCACATACAACCATAGACAAACTCACACAAACACACACAAAAACATACAAACACACACAAACACACACATACACACAAACACACACAACCACACACAAACACACAAACACAAACAAACACACACAAAACACACAAACACACAAAAACACACACACACACACAAACACACACAAACACACACGAACACATACAAACACACATAAACACACACAAACACACACAAACACAAACACACACATCCACACAAAAACACACACAAACACACAAACACATACATACACACAAACACACACAAACACACAGAAACACACAGAAACAAACAAATGCATACAAACACACACAAACACACACAAACACAATCACACAAACACACATAAACACACAAACACACACAAACACACAGAAAAAGACAAACACATACAAACACACAAACACACACAAACACACAAACACACACACAAACACACACACAAACACACACAAACACACACAAACACACACAAACACATAGAAACACACAAACACAGAAACACACAAACACACACAAACACACACAAACACACACAAACACAAACAAACACACACAAAAACACACAAACACACAGAAACACACACACACAAACACATACGAACACACACAAACACATACAACCATACACAGATTCAAACAAACACACACAAACAACTACAACCATACACAAACACACACAAACACACACACACATACAACCTCACACAAACACACACATATACACAAACACATACAAACACACACACACACACACACATATACACAAACACATACAACCACATACAAACACACACATCTACACAAACACATACAAACACACACAAACACACACAAAAACATACAAACACATACAACCATACACAGAGTCACACAAACACACACAAACACATACAACCATACACAAACACACACAAACACATATAACCATACACAAACACACACAAACACACACAAACACATACAACCACACACAAAAACACACATATACACTAACACATACAAACACACACACACACACATATACACAAACATACATACAACCACATACAAACACACACATATACACAAACATACACATAAACACACAAAGACATACAACCACACACAAACACACACAAACACATATAACCATACACAAACACACAGAAACACATACAAACACATACACATACACACATACACACACAAATACATACAACCACACACAAACACACATAAACACAAAAGACACACACAAACACACACAACCACATACAACCATAGACAAACACACACAAACACACAAAAACACACAAACACACACAAACACAAACACACACAAACACACACACACAAACACACACAAACACACATAAACACACAAACACACACAAATACACAAAACACACACAAACACACACAAACACAGACAAACACACAAACACACACAAACACAAACAAACACACACAAATACACAAACACACACACACAAACACACACAAACACATACAACCACACACAAACACACACATAAACACAAACACATACAAACACACACATATACACAAACACATACACCCACATACAACCATAGACAAACTCACACAATCACACACAAAAACACACAAACACACACATACACACAAACACACACAAACACACACAACCACACACAAACACACAAACACAAACAAACACACACATACACAAAACACACAAACACACAAAAACACACAAACACACACAAACACACAAACACACACAAACACACACAAACACATACAAACACACATAAACACACAAACACACACAAACACACACAAACACACACATCCACACACAAACACACACAAACACACACAAACACACAAACACACACAAACACACACAAACACACAAACACAGACAACCGCACACAAACACACACAAACACACACAAACACACAAACACATACATACACACAAACACACACAAACACACACAAACACACAAACACATACATACACACAAACACACACAAACAATCAGAAACAAACAAACATACACAAACACACACAAAAACACAGAAACAAACAAATGCATACAAACACACACAAACACACACAAACACACAAACACAATCACACACAAACACACATAAACACACAAAAACACACACAAACACACACAAACACACAGAAAAACACAAACACACACAAACACACAAACACACACAAACACACACATACACACACAAACACACACACAAACACACAACACACACAAACACACAAACACACACAAACACACACAAACACAAACACACACAAACACATAGATACACACAAACACACAAACACACACAAACACACAGAAAAACACAAACACATACAAACACACAAACACACACAAACACACAAACACACACATACACACACAAACACACACACAAACACACACAAACACACACAAACACACACAAATACATAGAAACACACAAACACACAAACACACACAAACACACAGAAACACACAAACACACACAAACACACACAAACACAAACAAACACACACAAAAACACACAAACACACAGAAACACACACACACAAACACATACGAACACACACAAACACATACAACCATACACAGATTCAAACAAACACACACAAACAACTACAACCATACACAAACACACACAAACACACACACACATACAACCTCACACAAACACACACATATACACAAACACATACAAACACACACACACACACACATATACACAAACACATACAACCACATACAAACACACACATCTACACAAACACATACAAATACACACAAACACACACAAAAACATACAAACACATACAACCATACACAGAGTCACACAAACACACACAAACACATACAACCATACACAAACACACACAAACACACACAAACACACACAAACACATATAACCATACACAAACACACACATATACACTAACACATACAAACACACACACACACATATACACAAACATACATACAACCACATACAAACACACACATATACACAAACATACACATAAACACACAAAAACATACAACCACACACAAACACACACAAACACACACAAACACATATAACCATACACAAACACACACAAACACATACAAACACATACACATACACACATACACACACAAATACATACAACCACACACAAACACACATAAACACAAAAGACACACACAAACACACACAACCACATACAACCATAGACAAACACACACAAACACACAAAAACACACAAACACACACACACACACAAACACACACACACAAACACACACAAACACACATAAACACACAAACACACACAAATACACAAAACACACACAAACACACACAAACACACACAAACACACAAACACACACAAACACACAAACACACACATACACACATAAACACACACAAACACACACAAACACAAACAAACACACACAAATACACAAACACACACACACAAACACACACAAACACATACAACCACACACAAACACACACATAAACACAAACACATACAAACACACACATATACACAAACACATACACCCACATACAACCATAGACAAACTCACACAAAAACATACAAACACACACAAACACACACATACACACAAACACACACAACCACACAAACACAAACAAACACACACATACACAAAACACACAAACACACAAAAACACACAAACACACACAAACACACAAACACACACAAACACACACAAACACATACAAACACACATAAACACACAAACACACACAAACACACACAAACACACACAAACACACACAAACACACACAAACACACACAAACACACAAACACACACAAACACACACAAACACACACAAACACACAAACACAGACAACCGCACACAAACACACACAAACACACACAAACACACAAACACATACATACACACAAACACACACAAACACACACAAACACACAAACACATACATACACACAAACACACACAAACAATCAGAAACAAACAAACATACACAAACACACACAAAAACACAGAAACAAACAAATGCATACAAACACACACAAACACACACAAACACACAAACACAATCACACACAAACACACATAAACACACAAAAACACACACAAACACACACAAACACACAGAAAAACACAAACACACACAAACACACAAACACACACAAACACACACATACACACACAAACACACACACAAACACACAACACACACAAACACACAAACACACACAAACACACACAAACACAAACACACACAAACATATAGATACACACAAACACACACAAACACACAGAAACACACAAACACACACAAACACACAAAAACACACAAACACACACAAACACACAAACACACACACACACACAAACACACACAAACACACACAAACACACATAAACACACACAAACACACACAAACACACACAAATACACAAAACACACACAAACACACACAAACACACACATACACACATAAACACACGCAAACACACAAACACACACAAACACACACAAACACACACAAATACACAAACACACACAAACACACACACACACACAAACACACAAACACACACAAACACACACAAACATACACAAACACACAAATACACACAAACACACAAACACACACAAACACACACAAACACACAAACGCACACAAACACACACAAACACACAAACACACACACAAACACACACAAACAAACAAACACACACAAACACACATAAACACACACAAACACACACACACACACAAACACACACAAACACACAAACACACACAAACATACACAAACACACAAATACACACAAACACACACAAACACACACAAACACACAAACACACACAAACACACACAAACACACACAAACAGACACAAACACACACAAACACACACAAACACACAAACACACACAAACACACACAAACACACACAAACACACACAAACACACATAAACACACACAAACACACACAAACACACACAAACACACAAACACACACAAACACACACAAACAGACACAAACACACACAAACACACACAAACACACAAACACACACAAACACACAAAAACACACACAAACACACAAACGCACACAAACACACACAAACACACACAAACACACACAAACACACACAAAAACACACAAACACACACAAACACACACGAACACACACAAACACACACAAACACACACAAACACACAAACACACATAAACACACACAAACACACACAAACACACACACACAAACACACAAACACACACAAACACACACAAACAGACACAAACACACACAAACACACACAAACACACAAACACACACAAACACACAAAAACACACAAACACACACAAACACACAAACACACACAAACGCATACAAACACACACAAACACACACAAATACACAAAACACACACAAACACACAAACACACACAAACACACACAAACACACAAACACACAAACACACACATACACACATAAACACACACAAACACACAAACACACACAAACCCACACAAACACACAAACACACACAAACACACACAAATACACAAACACACAAACACACACAAAGCACACACAAACACACACAAACACGTACAAACACACAAACACACACAAACACGTACAAACACACAAACACACACAAACACACAAACACACACAAACACACACAAACACGTACAAACACACAAACACACACAAACACACACAAACACATCAAGGCAATGACAAAGGCCGGCGTCCTTCGCGAACGATGACGTCATCATTTATTTTGCTAGCGCTATTTTTTGCAAGAATTAACTGCGCTACTTTTTATCCTCACTCTCTCGTCTCGAGTCGCCCAACCCCAGTAGCAAGTCAAGGACAAGACGACTAGGGGGGCGACTATGAGATGCAGGGGACTCCGCATCAAGCACCCGTGAAAAAGACGGCGGAGTCCGGAATCGAACCCACACCACCTGATCACGAGGCCGACGGCTTAACCACTTCGCCACAAACACATACGTATACACAAAACACACAAACAAAACACAAATACATTTGTTAAATGACATCCGACCAACCGTTGAACAATCTTGGTGTGTTGGTCAACCAGCCGTTAAACAATCTTGGTGTGTTGGTCAACCAGCCGTTGAACAATCTTGGTGTGTTGGTCAACCAGCCGTTGAACAATCATGTTGTGTTGGTCAACCACCCATTGAACAATCTTGGTGCGTTGGTCAACCAGCCGTTGAACAATCTTGGTGTGTTGATCAACCAGACGTTGAACAATCTTTGTGTGTTCGTCAACCAGCCGTTGAACAATCTTGGTGTGTTGGTCAACCAGCCGTTGAACAATCTTGGTGTGTTGGGCAACCAGCCGTTGAACAATCTTGGTGTGTTGGTCAACCAGCCGTTGAACAATCTTGGTGTGTTGGTCAACCAGCCGTTGAACAATCTTGGTGTGTTGGTCAACCAGCCGTTGAACAATCTTGGTGTGTTGGAAGGTTTAATTTCCTTGGTTGAATAGGACGTTACCCTCGACAAAACAAAGGTAGACATTTTAATTAGAGAAGGAAAAATTGTCCAAAGGTTGGCCAGCTCTGGTCTTTTGTTTATTTGTGACAAATTCAGGAAAGTCATTATAAGTTCTGGGTAAGTCAGCTGAAAATATTGTTTCGGACTTGCGTTCACATATTGTATCCCCTTTCCAGTTCCCATAGTGTACCCATCTACCAGTCCAGTCACATATTGTACCCATCTACCTGTCACATATTGTACCCATCTACCAGAGTATATGCGATATCATATCAGATACTGCCGTCGAGGATAAAGCATAAGATACTCTAAAGTATTAGGTCTGAGTATTATGCCTGACCTTGCCATACAATCTTGATCTTGTCACACAAACCATGACCTTGTCAAACAAACATGACCTTGTCATCACACAAGCATGACATTGTCAAACAAACATGACCTTGTTATCACACAAACATGACCTTGTCACACAAACATGACCTTGTCTCGCAAAAATGACCTTGTCACACAAACTATGACCTTGCCACACAACCTTGACCCACAACCTTAACTCATGAACTTCGCAAACAACAATAATGGAAAGGTCTTATTCATAAGAAGTGTTTGCGCGAGGCGATAGCGGTTATTTGATAAGCAATCACCAAAAATGACTGATTGAATTTGGCCATAAACATCGGCACAATATCAGTCATTGAACTGAGCGGTATTCATTCAAGTAGGACTACGTTCAGGTATCCCGCTCTTATACCCCACACGCACGCGCGCATTCAGCGAAACGTTTTAAATAGGCGATGACAGTTTTATGTCAAAATCCCCCAGGTGTCTGGTTAGATGAATCTTTTCATTGCTGACTAATTCTGTTTGACATGGCCCTGACCGACGGCAGGTCCAGATCTAATCAGTTGTGTCACAGTTAACCCATCTCCTATTCGCTGCATCAATCTTCAAAGGTTCACTCAAAGAGCAGTGTGTCATACAAGATGTTTTAGTGATCAATGTCTACAGAATTCACTTTCCAGAAGCAGTAAGTCATGACTTCACTCTTGACCAGACTTTCTCGACCGTTGTACGCCAGGAGGACAATATTGGAATGAATGTGTTCAGGTCACAGAGAACCCCTGAATGTGTGTTCAGGTCACAGATAACCCCTGAATGAATGTGTTCATGTCACAGAGAACCCCTGAATGTGTGTGCAGGTTACAGAGAACCCCTGAATGTGTGTTCAGGTCACAGAGAACCCCTGAATGTGTGTGCAGGTCACAGAGAACCCCTGAATGTGTGTTCAGGTCACAGAGAACCCCTGAATGTGTGTGCAGGTCACAGAGAACCAATGAATGAATGTGTACAGGTCACAGAGAACCCCTGAATGAATGTGTGCAGGTCACAGAGAACCCCTGAATGAATGTGTGCAGGTCACAGAGAACCCCTGAATGAATGTGTGCATGTCATAGAGAACCCCTGAATGAATGTGTGCAAGTCACAGATAATCCCTGAATTATTAGCTTGATGTCATAAGAAGCATCGAAATTAATTCATAGTTAATTAATTGATAAGTGAGGACATTAATTCGGTGGACTGGTCACATGTTTCTGAGAACTGGAGGTCGTTGGAGCACAGCGTCAGCAGCTTGGTACCCACGAGACAGAAGAGGACCACGTGGAAGACTACCTACGCGCTAGACCGACTCCCTCGAAATCAGAAACAACATCCACGATGCTACAGATGGGACACTCATCAGTCACTGGTCCACCGTGGCCTAGGACAGAAGACACTGGTCCACCGTAGCCCAGGACAGAAGACCCTAGAAACAAAGGTGGGTGTAGCCAAGACTAATATATTGACGTCACAAAGGACATCTAAATTAAATACTTCACTTATCAATGGAACCTGGATTAATGACCTAACCTATCAATGAAATCTGAATTAATGACCCCCCTTTTCCATGAAACCTGAATTAATGACCCCCCTTTCAATGAAACCTGAATTAATGACCTCACTTATCAATGAACCTTGAATTAGTGACCTCACTTATCAATTAACCCTGAATTAATGACCTCACGTATCAATGAACCTTGAATTAATGACCTCACTTATCAATGCCCACTGAATTAATGACCTCACTTATCAATGTCCATTGAATTAATGACCTCACGTATCAATGAACCCTGAATTAATGACCTCACTTATCAATGAACCCTGAATTAATGACCTAACTTATCCACGAACCATCCATGAATGTGTTCACGTCCCATCCATTCCGACACCCACACAAACGACAAGTCCGCCTGACCAGCTCGTTCTCTCTATCAGCGTCTGCCATTAAATGACCTATCCTGTTCTGGTGGATGTTAACTAATACTATTTATAGCGTGGCAATTATTGAGCGCATGTCATTAATCAATTAAATCAGGTGGTTTGTTCAGATCAGCTATAGATGGCGCCTAACTGGCTGCCGGTCTACTTAGCTCTAAAACTTAAACTTAACTTCTTTATACTTGTTTTGAAGACTGCAGAGTCTGTATACAACAAGTTTAATTTATATTTCCTTTCTCTAAAAGCTATGCGCATACAATCTATTCTTAAATGCATTAATTGTCACTGCCTCCACTACTTCCTGTGGCAATGCATTCCAAGCATTCACCACTTTTTGACTAAAAAAATAATTCCTAATATCTAATCTGGACCTTTCTTTAGTTAATTTGTAGCTATGCCCTCTTGTTCTTGTAGGCGGTTGTATTTTGAAAGACTTGTTATAGTCTAATTTATGCGTTCTTTTGATTATCTTGTTAACCTGTATTAAGTCACCTCGAATCTTTCTCTCTTCTAGATACTGTAGGCCGGTTTTTCTGAGTCTTTCCTCATAACTAATTCTGGAATCCCACTTTCAGCTTTGTCCTCTTTTTTGTATTCTTTACAGCATGTTTATATCTTCTCTACGATAAGGACTCCACGCCTGTACACAGTACTCCAATCTAGGTCTAACTAAAGCTTTATACAGTTTGACGATCACTTCCTTGCTCCAATGTTTAATATTTATTTTTATCATGCTTAACATTGCATTTGCCTTTTTCACTGGTACGTGAACTTGCTCATCCACATTACATGAACGATCTATTATAATCCATAGGTCCCTTTCCTTTTCTATCTTCCTAATATTCTTCTCGCCCATTCCGTAATTATGTTCCATATTAGATCTACCCATGTGGATGACTGTACATGTATCTAGAATAAATTCCATCCGCCATCTCTCAGACCATGACCTTATTTTATCTGTCCGACCTCAATATATCTATTTCTGCTTCAGATGAGACACTACTGCATAGTTTTGTGTTATCAGCGAATTTTGTAATTATGGATCCGATATCAATGTCCAAATCACTTTTGCAAGTGATTGAGAACATAATATAGCCAATGGTTTTGCTAGCAGGTCTCCAATTTCAAACAATAATTTTTGATGAATATCATCTTGACTTGCACATTTATCCACTTTCAACCCCTCCAATTCTTTCAAAAACATTGTCTCTGTAGTACCGATTGATCTGAGACCAGCTGTAACCATGTCTCTTTGGATAATATCTATTGGCTCTAGTACCTTGTCATCCTTTGTGAAGACTGTGCCAAAGTAAGGCCAAATTTAAGTCTATTAAGATGGACTCGCACATCGGTAAAAATCACCCTCCAAGAAATTGGTTGTATATCTACCCTGTAGAGTCTTCTAAGCCAGTATGAAGCCGTTAATTTAATTCTCTCCTTCATCACCTTATGGTGCTTATGTCATCAATCAATTCTCTCTGTCATCACCTTGTGGTGCTTATGTCATCAACCAATTCTCTCCGTCATCACCTTATGGTGCTTATGTCATCAACCAGTTCTCTCCGAGATATTCTGCCCCGTGCTGTTCTAACCAGCAGCAGTTTCTCCCAGCCTGTATCAGCCTCGATGAATCTTTTCCGTGTGTTTCTTGGCCATCCACCGTCTCCTTTTCCCTGGAAATTCGGAGATACTGACATGTGTCTGCGAGGTATGAAACATACAACGCCAAGATGTAGAAAAGCGTCGTGTTGTTAAAAGAGCTGTGGAGGGAGGTACATTGACAGTTTCTGTAGTGGACTGAATCCAAACACTGAAGTCAGCGGCCGAATCGCTTACAATGACGTCCTAGATACCACATTAAATATTAATCAGATTATGCTGATGACAGGGGCAGGAGGTATGTCTGACAACAGGTGGGTGCGACAGGTGGTGTGTATGTCTGACAAAAGGTGGGTGGTGGAGGTGGGGGGGGGGGGGGGGACAGGTGGTGTGTATGTCTGACAACAGGTGGGTGGTACAAGTGGTGTGTGTGTCTGACAAAAATCATACTACACTAACCATACTACAATAACTATACTAAAAGAACATAGGCACAAGAACAGGGCCTCAAGAACTACGATACAAGAACAAGGCCACAAGAACAGGGCCACAAGAACAGGGCCTTAAGAACTACGATACAAGAACAGGGCCACAAGAACAGGGCCCCAAGAACTACCATACAAGAACAGGGCCACAAGAACAGGGCCAAAAGAACACTGCCACAAGAACAGGGCCACAAGAACAGGGCCACAAGAACAGGGTCACAAGAACACTGCCACAAGAACAGGGCCACAAGAACAGGGCCACAAGAACACTGCCACAAGAACAGGGCCACAAGAACAGGCTCACAAGAACACTGTCACAAGAACAGGGCCACAAGAACACTGCCACAAGAACAGGGCCACAAGAACACTGCCACAAAAACAAGGCCACAAGAACAGGCTCCCAAGAACACTGTCACAAGAACAGGGCCACAAGAACACTGCCACAAGAACAGGGCCACAAGAACACTGCCACAAGAACAGGGCCACAAGAACAGGGCCACAAGAACAGGGCCACAAGAACACTGCCACAAGAACAGGGCCACAAGAGCACTGCCACAAGAACAGGGCCACAAGAACAGGGCCACAAGAACACTGTCACAAGAACAGGGCCACAAAAACACTGTCACAAGAACACTGTCACAAGAACACTGTCACAAGAACATGGTCACAAGAACACTGCCACACACATACACACACATATAACAGCTGACCGAATGCTGATACAGATACCAAGGTCTCCGAGAGTTGGTGTCAGAAGGGAGGTCACACATACAATAATTTTGATAGTTACAACTCTTGAATGATACGATATTACTTCCCTTCAATGATTTGTATCGATAAAATGATGGTAGTGGAGGAGGCCCACCAACATCATCCCTATGTCTATTATTAAAGACAACATGCAATTGGACAAGTTTAACCTCACCAAGAAGAGACAGCGTGGTTTTATTAAGGGAAGATCATGCTTAACAAATCTATTAGAATTCAAGGAAGATGTTACCAAAATTTTGGAGAGCCAGTAGATGTTATTTATCTGGATTTTGCAAAGACCTTTGACAGAGTACTTTATCAAAGATTGTTTCGGAAATTAAAATCACATAGTGTAGGTGGAGGAATTGTCAATTGGATAGAAAATTGGTTAACAGGCAGAGAGTAAGCATAAAAAGGAGTACTCCGGCTGGTGTGATGTTATAAGTGGAGTGCCTCAGGGATCGGTATTGGAACCAATTTTGTTCTCGATATATAAAAATTATTTGTAAAATGATATTGCATCCATGATTGAAAAATTTTCGGATGACACCTAATTATGCAGCAGGATCTCTTCTCCGGCAGAGGTAGATCTACTGAGATCAGATTTAGCTACTATTTATAAATGGTCTGTGAGCTGACAGATCGAGTTTAATGTACAGTCGTTCACATGGGAAGATCAAATATGAAAAATAATGACATAAACAATATTAGACAGATAGAAAAGGAAAGGGACCTGGGTGTTATAATAGATCATACGTGTAAGGTGCGAGAGCAAGTCCAGGTGGCTGTGAAAAAGGCTAATGTAATGCTGGGTATTATTAAAAGAAACATTACACATCGAAGGAAGGGAGTACTGTATTCAGGTGTGGAGTCCTTATCACAGAGTGGATATAGACATGATAGAAAGGATACAAAGAAGAGCTACAAAAGTGATCGTGGGATTCCAGAATTATATTCACGAGGAGAGACTTAGAAAAAACTGGTCTGCAATGTCTAGAAAAGAGAAGAATTCGAGGTGACTTAATAAAAGTTTATAAATTAATCAATGGAAAAGATAAATTAGACCATAGCAAGTTTTCAAAGTTCAACCGACTATAAGAACTAGGGGCAACGCTTCAAATTATTTAAAGGCAGGTCCAGATTGGATATTAGGAAACATTTTTCAGAGAGTGGTGAATGTTTGGAATGCATTGCCACAGGACGTGGCGAAGGCAGGGTCAGCTAATGCTTTCAAGAATAGATTGGATGATGACAGTCATTATTAGAGTGAAATAAACTGGTTGTATAATGACTGTATAGTCTTCTAAGCCAGTATAATGAAGTTCAGTTAAGTTAGTTAGGTAAGAGGAAAGTCCCTCCTTCTTCTTCATTTTCAGATCCCAGATATTAGAATTGTGTAAATAACTGCCTCCGGCTTTTGTCCATTTATAGCGATTCTGTTATTGATACCTTTCTTGTTATTCGTCATTAGTTGCGTTGTTCCTGTGTTGATTCCCATGCCATATGATATCACCAAGATGTGTCCTTGTTCTGGCTGTTTGAATTTGTTCAGGAAGTACTGCAATGTTGTCAAGAGTTTACGCATGCGCACAAATTGGTTATTATTCTGGGGGCTCTCGTTTTAGTTTTTAGCGTGGTTTAATATTTCTAAATCTATTCAGTGTTTTCAATTATACATTCAATTATATTATCTATATACATTTAAATAAAAATGTATTTTGCCATAAACGTTAAATAACTTAAACAAATCTGTATTAGAAATATTTTCAATCCTAATTCAACAAGTTTAGGGATCTTTGAAAAGATGGCTGATGTTCCTGAGTTTGATTTAAAACAAGTGAAAGCTGATCTCATTGTAGCACAGAGAGACTGCTACGAGCGAAGACTTCTACATGCTGCAAAATGGTACATATCTTTTACAAATAAAAAAACTGCTTTTGTGATTTACTTCTAGTTTGGTTAAAGTGTTTTTACTGTCTGAATCACCAGCAATCGTCACGCAAAGTTGACTCAATTATAATTGAAGTTACTTCGCTAGTCTTATTTAACCCAGCCAGTGCATTTCAAAACTCACGTCCTCAGTTTTCACGAAATATCTCATGAACCCTTGCATGTACCACCGTTAATTTTTTATGCAGTCTTACACTTTGAATTCATAGGCGTCTCAGTCTTTGCAGACTATACACGTGGCACCCTGTAAGTAGCCTCTTCTCTCAGGGCGCTGGATATGGAGACCCTGGGCTGCCCAAACTGCAGGATCCCCCTATCGGCCTCGCTGGTGTAATCCCTAACATGCATAACAATTTGGCACCAAATCAGCTGCAGGAGCTGCCAGAATGAGTTAGAAATTTTGAAACCATCCGCCTTAGGTGCTACCACTCCAGATTTTCTGTCTGGGTTTACTCCTGTACCCCTACCCTCTCCCGAGGTTTCCACAAGGCAGTGGAGTAGTTGCCCGCAGATGCTAGTTACTTGAGACATCCGATGATACTCTCATCGTCCCAAGACTATCCAGCACTCTCTGGTACTAATAGATTTAAAATCAGAGCTCCTAGGCGAACTGCCTGAACAGGCTAACGAACTTCGTCTACCCGGATTTATAGTCAGAGCTTACCTTCTCTTAGATTGGCTGCCAACCAAGGCTAATTAGCCCAATCTGCCCGCCCAGTTACACCGCCGGATACAAGGTCGCGCTCCACAGCAGGCTCTGTAAGAAACATAGGGCCAGAGATAAAGCTGGAATTTTTTTAATATTTTTGTATTGGTGTTGATTTTGTTGCTCCTGTAATAACTCTTTCAATCTGGTTTTGTACTGTGATTTTATTGATCTTATTTGACAGTGTAAAAAGTGTTTATGTTGTTTATTCTTATTTATTTATTTTGCAGGAAGTGGTATACCCATTTGTACATATGTCCGCAGACACTACATTTGATCAGTTTTTACTTTATCCCAAGCTCTCAGACATTGTCAAAATATCTCTTCATGTCTATCGTGACTGCTAATATGCTTTTTTCCATCCTCGAAAACATTTTTATCTTCTGTGTTATGTGAATAAAGTGTTAGGAAGAGCACCCTAAGCACCATGCAGAGGACAGATACTACTTACTGTCCAAAAAAGACTAGGTTTTCATACTACGCCTTTAAACTGGTCACAACAGATTGAGACACCACCAGTACACCAATTTAAATAGTTGAAGATAAGTACCCTCAGCATGTTACTGTGGCCTGTTAAACATTACAACAGCACATGTACTTTAGAACTGCCCCCAGCACACAGATTCTAGGAGAAATTGTGCAGCGGCATTGAGACCCTGAAAAAAACAGCAACATTTAGTTAATAATCCGGAGAAACGGGCTAAACTAGTGTCAATCAGCGATGATAATAGACGTAGAATAAGTGCTGTGTGTGTTGATGGGAGGTCGCGCTGCCTAACTTCAGACCACTAACCTTCAAGATGCCACATATCTGATATAAATAGCAGTTGAATAGGTCCCCAAAGCCATTGATCAGCTGAAGTCTAACTTGTATAAGCAACAACATTATTCTCTTAATTCTTATCTAGAATGGTTGGTGTTCTGGAGTCCTGTGAAAGTTGCATTACTGTGTTGTTTACACTAGTACTTTGATGGATCTCTTGATATATTACAGAAAATAAGCCCCTTACCTGTAACAGTATTTTGTTGTTGGCCTACAAACACCTAACTTCTTCTTCAGCACTCGTCTGAAAATGATACTGTGTCATTGTTTTACAGAGATATCTGCACCTTTTGGCCTGACACATCCGGTGTCAGCTGGCTTTTTTTAGTACAAGGTTTGCCTTCCCTCTGTTATCCCGTGGTGAGACTACACTAGTGACTAGCACAGCCTGTCTCCAGGGCTACCACGGGGAGGCGGAGTAGGGTCTTGGTCAGCTATGACTCACTGGCTGATGTCTGCTCATTCACTGCTGTATCTTGAACCCAGCCACCTCACTACCAACATTATTTTGTTGTCCTACAAACACCTTACTACCAATGCTATTTTGTTGTTGTCCTATAAAAACTATCCTTGTCTAGTTTTGTGTTTAAACTAATATATTGCACTGACATCAGGCACATAAACAGCATTTCCAACCTTGTTAAGCCATGCTATGTACAATACATCTTTTGTTACTACTAAACCACTTCGTCATTGTTTCTATCTTGACCGTCCAGGGCTGCCGAGATGTCTAAGGTGCTGGATGTTCATGTGGATGCCAGTAACCTTCAACTGGCAGGAGAATCTGAGGTATGTCATGTAGTTGGCATTGACTGATGACCAGTAGCTGACATAAGCTCATGACCAGTAGCTGACATGGGCTCATGACCAGTAGCTGACATGGGCTCATGACCAGTAGCTGGCATTGACTCATGACCAGTAGCTGGCATTGACTGATGACCAGTAGCTGACATGGACTGATGACCAGTAACTGACATGGACTAAATGGATACAGGCCTATCAGTCTACTGAGCTGTGTAGGAAAACTGATGGAGCGTATGATAAACACCAGACTGATGTGGAACCTGGAAGCAAAACACATATTAATTCCACAGCAAGAAGGCTTTAGACAGCACAGATCCACTGAGGACCAGATCACTCTCATAGCCCAGGAAATAGAGGGTGCTTACCAGGAGAAAAAGCATACAGTAGCGGTTTGGGTGGATCTAGAGAAGGCATTTGACAAGGTGTAGAAAGAGGGACTTAAAGTCAAGCTACGAAGAAGTGAAGTTTGTGGGAAAATGTACAGATGGATTAGCCACTACCTCGAAAACAGAACAGCCAGAGTCCAAGTGTAAGGGCAGATGAGCAAAAAGGTGGCACTGGAGCAAGGAGTACCCCAAGGGGGAGTACTGTCACCCACACTCTTCCTGGTGTATATAAACAACAACATAGAGAATATACCAAGAAGAGTCCACAGCTCCATGTTTGCAGACGATCTGGCTATGTGGACCTCTGAAAAAAATCTCACTGTAGCAAACAATCGGATGCAGCAGGCCCTAACATCGTTGGAGGAGTGGGCGAAATCATGGCTGGTTAAAATAAATGAAGAAAAAACAACAAGTACGACATTCTCGCTTTCAAATAAACCCCAGAACACCAAAATAAGTCTTAACTGCAAATATCTGCGGCCTAACGATAACCCAAACTACTTGGGCGTCACATTTGATCGGCGCATGACATGGAAAAGTCAGATCGAGAGAAACCGAATGAGAGCCAGACAAAGAATGGCAATCATGAGGAAACTTGCTGGCACAAGCTGGGGAGCAGACGAAAGTATACTAAAGAAACTGTACACTGGAAGAGTGAGACCAGTTCTCGAGTATGGCATTGCGGCATGGACAACAGCAGCAAAGGCGAACTTTGATAAAATTAGCAAACTTTAAAACAAGCCATGAGAGTTATAACAGGAGGCATGAAGTCAACGCCAATTGTAGAACTTGTAAAATCTGCAGTCCATGACCGACAGAAGAGACTGCAGAGCCCAGCAGCAAGCAGAGAAACTAAGAAGACTGATAGATCATCCAATGCAACAGAGACTAAATAGATTTGGAAAAGGGAAACTAAAAGGGAGAAACTTTGCAGAAATAGCCAAAGCAAAGATGAGTGAAGACACTGTGAACACCATAACAACACCAAAGCCCATCCCTACTGTACGCAAACCCACATTGAAGCAGCATATCATTCCGGAGGTGGTAAAAAATATACCAGGTATTGGAAATAAGAACAGCCAGACTGAACAAGAAAGGAGAGACATAACCCTGTGTACATAGCGGAAAACTACCCAAGCATGGACTGGACCCATGCATACTCCGACGGTTCTGTAACAAACACAACACAGAATGGAGGGGTAAAATGGTAGAAAAATAACACTGTCAGTGGCAACTGGAAAATTCTCAAGCAATTTCAAAGCGGAGGCAGAGGCATTGAATTCTGCAGTAGGAGCAATGCTGACAGGCAAAAGCAATGAAAGCCAGATAGTCCTGTTTACATATGCCCTGGCCGTGGCTACAGCACTAAAAAGCCAGAAAAATACTGAACTTAATGATTTAAGAGCAGTGCTCTGTCAACTATGCCAGCAGTCTGCACCAAAAAGAGTAGTGGTACAGTGGGTTCCATCCCACTGTAACATCCAAGGCAACGAGGAGGCAGACAGACTGGCAAAAGAAGGTGCAAGACTACCACAACCAGATATTAGTGTGACCTACGAAGAGTCCAAAAGGTTTATTAGGGCCAGATACATGGCCAAATGGGAAACAGAACATACTGGCTACACAAAAAATGATGCCTATTACCAGTTGAACAGAAGAGAGCAGGTCGTGGTCTTCAGACTCCGCACAGGCAACAATAGACTGAGGTACCATCTATTCAATAAACTGAAGATAGGTGGTACTGACGAATGCACTTGTGGCACAGGGAAAATGACCGCTGAACATCTGCTGCAAAACTGCCCGACATACGAGGACCAGAAAAAGCGCATGTCGCCATCACCAGTGGCAACACTAGACAAGCTCATTGGCAGTGTCGACAGCCTCAGGACGACAGCTGCTTTCTTCGAACAAATTCAAGTTGACGTCTGACAGCGTACGAAGAAGAAGAAGCTGACATGGACTGATGACTAGTAGTTGGCATTGACTGATGACCAGTAGCTGACATGGACTCATGACCAGTATCTGACATGGACTGGCAATGTGGAAGCTTATGACCACTGAACTAGGTCACAGCTTATAGCTACTTCCACATTCTGCATGCAGCGTATAAATACCCCAACATATGACTCTGTGATACACTAGAAGATGAATTTGTGGCCTTTAATATTTTCAATTCATCCTCTGGCATGTTTCTTTATTACCATCATTCCATCTTTTTCGTAGTCTTCCTCTTGCTCTGAAGTCCTGCTGTCTAATTGTTATAAACTCAATTAGCTGCAAGGTTTAGAGACATTCTTGCTATGTGACCAAACCATCGTCTCTATACAAATCAGATTTGTTGCTACTGAAATACACAACGTATGGCCGACATCATGAGTAGTTCCATGAGCCAGGTAGTTGATGTTATTGTCAGTGCTGGATCAAGGTATTCAGTGAGGGCTGCTGCAGATGGTAGAATTATCTGCACTTTATCAGGATCAAGATGCTGAGCAGCGCATGAGCTGCAGTGGTCAGCGAACCAGAGCTGCCAAGACCCTTCTACACCTCACGCGGTGATCCTGGATAACAGGCTGCAGCAGGGCAGACTGGCTAAGGAGAAGGGATCGAAGAGGGAATGGTAACCAGGTACTAAAAAAATGCTTGCTGAAGTCGGATGCGTTGGACTGAAAGGGTGCAAATATCACAGTCAAGCTGTAAACTACGACACAACGCATTCCGTTCTCTGGACTGCATTCTGCTACTTAAGCACTTTCAGGGTTTGGTAGCGGGAGATTGAGAACGAACGAAGCCAAGCCATCTGCACTTTACATGACATATTCTTGGTCTATGGATAGGTTTGGGAATGTAGTGACAGTGCTATCATCTCTATTGTCAGATCTCATATTTCATGTTTCAGGATTTCTGGAATGAATATGACAGCTACGTGCTAGCCAAGACCTACTTTGACATGCGGGAGTTTGACCGGGCTGTGTACATCCTGCGAGAATGTAGCAGCCCCAAGCCCTATTTTCTCCGCATGTACTCACTCTACATGTCTGACCAGAAACGCAAAGCAGACAACATGCCCGACTCCAACGGTAATTTATTCCACACTATCTGCTTGAAGTGCCAAACCAATGAATTCAGCGAACGTGTTAAACTATACAATTTCTCTTCTCTGTGTTCATCCTTCCTCTCTCTCATCCATCATCAATTTTTGTGTTATCACATTGTATTCTGTCACATTGTATTCTGTCACATTGCATTCTGTCACATTGTGTTTTATCAAATTGCATTCTGTCACATTGTGTTCTATCAAATTGCATTCTGTCACATTATATTTTGTCACATTACCATAAACATGACTCACTAGGATGTATGCACTGACTGCTCCTTTCTCATATTCTATATTAGCTGCCTTTACAACCTGCCCAGTATCAGCACATTGTCATTAGTTTTTGTTGGTTAAATCTCTCCATGGCATTCTTACCAATCCTCTGTTAGACATCATCTTTGTGGCTTCGTGAATGTACATTCATTATCCGTAATTCAGGTCTTTGTGGCAGAGTTCACTTGATATGGTACTGCAGGGTTGGTGCTACTGTCATTTACACTTGTTGTACAAGTTGGATGTCATCTGGTAGTCAGGGCTTGTTGTACAAGCTGGATGTCATCTGATAGTCAGGTCTTGTTGTACAAGTTGGATGTCATCTGGTAGTCAGGTCTTGTTGTACAAGTTGGATGTCATCTGGTAGTCAGGTCTTGTTGTACAAGTTGGATGTCATCTGGTAGTCAGGTCTTGTTGTACAAGTTGGATGTCATCTGGTAGTCAGGTCTTGTTGTACAAGTTGGATGTCATCTGGTAGTCAGGTCTTGTTGTATAAGCTGGATGTCATCTGGTAGTCAGGGCTTGTTGTACAAGCTGGATGTCATCTGGTAGTCAGGGCTTGTTGTACAAGTTGGATGTCATCTGGTAGTCAGGTCTTGTTGTACAAGTTGGATGTCATCTGGTAGTCAGGTCTTGTTGTACAAGTTGGATGTCATCTGGTAGTCAGGTCTTGTTGTACAAGTTGGATGTCATCTGGTAGTCAGGTCTTGTTGTACAAGTTGGATGTCATCTGGTAGTCAGGTCTTGTTGTACAAGTTGGATGTCATCTGGTAGTCAGGTCTTGTTGTATAAGCTGGATGTCATCTGGTAGTCAGGTCTTGTTGTATAAGCTGGATGTCATCTGGTAGTCAGGTCTTGTTGTATAAGCTGGATGTCATCTGGTAGTCAGGTCTTGTTGTATAAGCTGGATGTCACATGTCATCAAGAGCTTTATAGAGCGTAATAAATAAAAATGAGAGATAATGGTCAACATGGTAAAATTGAATCTCATGTTTTCTCTAGATTTCATCTCATATATCTCATCTTGTTTAATCTCATCTCATATTGTTTCATCTCATACATCTTAGGTTGTGTTGTATCATGGCTTTGTTTCTCGTGTTGTTTCATCTCATATATCTTATCTCATCTCATGTTCCAGGCCATGTTGACCCGTGTGACAATGAGATTCTGAGAATCCTTCAGTCCGAGTTATCAGAGCAAAACAGCAAGAAGCAGTTGGATGGCTTTGGCTTATATTTGTGAGTACCAAGTACACCTGACTTCATGTACGCAGCTGGTCAGTTATCTTGTGTATGACTCAACAATTGTGGTTGTTATTCTTAGCAAACAAGGTAGAAAACTTCTACCTAGCTACCAAAAGCTCAAGTTATGTTATTTTAAAAAAAATTTTTTATCTATTCCCCAAGGCGTGTGTGTGTTACACTGTAGTTTTTATTTTGCGCCTGTCGGCCCAGTGCATCCGACTTCAGCATGCATTTTATGTAAGGGTCTGCTTTCTCCTGCATTTTCTAAGGGTTTGCTTCCCCGGGTTAACGGCCGGTGCTGTGATGGGGATCGAATCCAGCACCTTCTGGTTGTGAGCCGTGCCACTAGGCCACGCCGTCCCCAAGTTATGTTATCATATGTCTAGAGTTAACTGTCATGTCCCACCTGTCTAGAGTTAACTGTCATGTCCCACCTGTCTAGAGTTAACTGTCATGTCCCACCTGTCTAGAGTTAACTGTCATGCCCTACCTGTCTAGAGTTAACTGTCATGCCCTACCTGTCTAGAGTTAACTGTCATGCCCCACCTGTCTAGAGTTAACTGTCATGCCCCACCTGTCTAGTGTTAACTGTCATGCCCCACCTGTCTAGAGTTAACTGTCATGCCCCACCTGTCTAGAGTTAACTGTCATGCCCTACCTGTCTAGAGTTAACTGTCATGCCCTACCTGTCTAGAGTTAACTGTCATGCCCCACCTGTCTAGTGTTAACTGTCATGCCCCACCTGTCTAGAGTTAACTGTCATGCCCTACCTGTCTAGAGTTAACTGTCATGCCCCACCTGTCTAGAGTTAACTGTCATGCCCCAACTGTCTAGAGTTAACTGTCATGCCCTACCTGTCTAGAGTTAACTGTCATGCCCCACCTGTCTAGTGTTAACTGTCATGCCATGTTGGAACTTCTGTTTTCTGCCACTTTCTAGAGAGACCTCAGAACATTTAACAATTCCATAAGTATTTTGAAGATTGATGAGACACTGTATGATGACTTGGCAGGCCTGATTACTGACAGTTCTGTTTGTTGTCCAGGTATGGGATTGTGCTAGCTAAGTTGGACCTGTCTCAGCTGGCCACCGACATCTTTGTGGAGTCTGTCAGCAAGGAGCCTCTGAACTGGGCTGCATGGGTAGAGCTTGCCAGACACACCACAGACAAAGATATGGTAGGTGTCAACTGTGTGTCAGTCTTGATGTTGGTGGAGCTTGCTAACTGTTGTACACACATACATGACAACCCAAACAATCACACAGCAGACTTGTTGTAGGATTAGTAGCAATTATAAGTAATGCAGACATTGGCTATCACAACCATCCAGGGAGTGCCCCTTGCTGTCACAACTGTGACGTACCTAACTGCTATCCTTGCCAGATAATCACTGACACAAATATCTGACATTTACAGTTGATATGGTGTTAGCAGGAGAAATTGTTATACAAACATGCAGACTTACAAGTCCAGAAATTGTAAACCAAAATTGTCACCAGAGAACATTTCAATGCAGTAAATGAAGCATATGAACAAGTCCACATGAACATTTCTCACAGCAAACCCATTTTTGAAAGCTCTCTCACATGAATTCAAACATCAAAGCAGATGTACATGACTTTATTTAAGAAACTCTTTCCAAGACAAACAATTCCAAAACAACACAGGCTAGAAACATTGCACAGAATGGATTAGAATGTATGAGTTTGGATTGGGTATGTGAGGAAAACAAGGAAGTGAACTTGTGCATTCAACAGTAGCCAGGGTTGAAAAACTTGTCACGACTAAGATGTATAATGGAGACTCATTTGTTATAAATATCTCCAGATGTAAATGTACAAGTTCAAAGTAGGAGAAAGAGAAAGTACGAATGATACAGTGTATCTGAGAACAGTAGAAGCTAGGTAATTCTAGATGTCTGAGAACCTGTTCTAAAATATCACGTACAATATTAATTAACCACTACAATTACGTGAATTGTTATTATGGTGTCTGATAACATTTGGTTCAACTAAAGATGTGACATTTGATAGAGAACATGTTTGGTTCAACTAAATATGTGACATTTGATAGAGAACTGATGTTTGGTTCAACTAAATATGTGACATTTGATAGAGAACTGATGTTTGGTTCAACTAAATATGTGACATTTGATAGAGAACTGATGTTTGGTTCAACTAAATATGTGACATTTGATAGAGAACTGATGTTTGGTTCAACTAAATATGTGACATTTGATAGAGAACATGTTTGGTTCAACTAAAGATGTGACATTTGATAGAGAACATGTTTGGTTCAACTAAAGATGTGACATTTGATAGAGAACATGTTTGGTTCAACTAAAGATGTGACATTTGATAGAGAACATGTTTGGTTCAACTAAAGATGTGACATTTGATAGAGAACATGTTTGGTTCAACTAAAGATGTGACATTTGATAGAGAACATGTTTGGTTCAACTAAAGATGTGACATTTGATAGAGAACATGTTTGGTTCAACTAAAGATGTGACATTTGATAGAGAACATGTTTGGTTCAACTAAAGATGTGACATTTGATAGAGAACATGTTTGGTTCAACTAAAGATGTGACATTTGATAGAGAACATGTTTGGTTCAACTAAAGATGTGACATTTGATAGAGAACATGTTTGGTTCAACTAAAGATGTGACATTTGATAGAGAACATGTTTGGTTCAACTAAAGATGTGACATTTGATAGAGAACATGTTTGGTTCAACTAAAGATGTGACATTTGATAGAGAACATGTTTGGTTCAACTAAAGATGTGACATTTGATAGAGAACATGTTTGGTTCAACTAAAGATGTGACATTTGATAGAGAACATGTTTGGTTCAACTAAAGATGTGACATTTGATAGAGAACATGTTTGGTTCAACTAAATATGTGACATTTGATAGAGAACATGTTTGGTTCAACTAAATATGTGACATTTGATAGAGAACTGATGTTTGGTTCAACTAAATATGTGACATTTGATAGAGAACTGATGTTTGGTTCAACTAAATATGTGACATTTGATAGAAAACTGATGTTTTGTCCAGGATCAGGTGTGACATGACACTCAGCCGACATCTATCTACTTTAATCATTTAACAATAGAGAATACTAGAGATGTAGAGATGCACATGGTCGATTCTTGCCCTGTCTTATTTTATTATCTGCAGAAAATATAAATGTCTAAACCAACGTTCTTTATAAAAAAATTTTTGTTGAAACATAATAAATTAATCATTTTTTTGGCTGAACAATTCACAACCACATAACCTGTAATGATAGTAGAAAGCTTGTGTTTTCACATTAACTTCAAGCAATATCTTTTCTTTTGCTAAATCATCCATTACTTAATTAGTAAACACATAGATCAGACTCACATTGTTGCTTCTACCCTACTCTGGTGTTACCTTCCTTGAGGCCAGGGGTCACTTGAAACTTGAGGGATTTGATCTGCACCATTTCCATTTTTCACTTTGAGAGACAAGTCCCTTATCCCAAATATGGTCTACCCAGGCACTGACTTAAACCACGTCTACCCAGGCACTGACTCAAGCCACGTCAACCCAGGTACTGACTCAAGCCACGTCAACCCAGGTACTGACTCAAGCCACGTCTACCCAGACACTGACTCAAGTCTAAGTGTTGGCGTCTCGGTTTTCTAGTAACAGACAGTTGCATCTATTTCCAGCTGCTGTCCTACCGTCTACCCAACCACTGGGTCAAGTCTATGTTTATGGCTAAGGTCTACATGGAGTTACAACTGCATGAGGACGCCCTTAGCATCTACAGAACGTTCATGGACCGAGGCTTCGCTGATAGCCCTTACATTGTGGCACAGATTGCTGTCACCTATCACGACATGCGAGGTAAGTGCGGTAGGATTAGTCTCGCTAGCATCTTCTTGCTTGCCTGGGACATCAGCTGACTCTTGTCCCACCAACCAGATACAATCAGTCCGTCCTGGGACATCAGCTGACTCTTGTCCCACCAACCAGATACAATCAGTCCGTCCTGGGACATCAGCTGACTCTTGTCCCACCAACCAGATACAATCAGTCCGTCCTGGGACATCAGCTGACTCTCGTCCTACCAACCAGATACAATCAGTCCGTCCTAGACACAGAATCAAATGAAAACAATAAAATATAATGAACATAAAGCCATGACATTTTGTTTAGAACCATTCTATAGAAGAAGATTAAAGGTAATTGGTGAAGACCTTGTGGTCATAACATAACCATTTTGTTTTTCTGTCCCAACCTAACAAATGTTGCCTATTCTGTGTGTTGACCTTGACCTAGATGTGTTTCTGTCCCAGCCTAACAAATGTTGCCCATTCTGTATGTTGACCTTGACCTAGATGTGTTTCTGTCTCAGCCTAACAAATGTTGCCCATTCTGTGCGTTGACCTTGACCTAGATGTGTTTCTGTCCCAGCCTAACAAATGTTGCCCATTCTGTGTGTTGACCTTGACCTAGATGTGTTTCTGTCCCAGCCTAACAAATGTTGCCCATTCTGTGTGTTGACCTTGACCTAGATGTGTTTCTGTCCCAGCCTAACAAATGTTGCCCATTATGTGTGCTGATCTGAATGTGTTTTTCCCAGTCTAACAAATGCTGTCCATTCTGAGTATTGACCTTGACCTGCATGTGTTTTTCCTAGCCTAAAAAATGCGGTCCATTCTGTGTATTGACCTTGACCTGCATGTGTTTTTCCCAGCCTAACAAATGCTGTCCATTCTGTGTTGACCTTGACGTGTTTCTGTCTCAGCCTAACAAATGCTGTCCATTCTGTGTGTTGACCTTGACCTGAATGTGTTTCTGTCTCATCCTTATCCAGATGTTGATCAAGCTGTGACAACCTTCAAGACCCTGGAAGCCATGGATCCATATAGAATTGAAAACATGGATGTTTACTCCAACTTATTGTATGTCAAGGTATAAACTACATCCACTCAGCAACATCGTTATGCAGCACCTTTTGTAATGTTACGGGCAGATTTGTGTGAACGTAGACAGATATTTGGTAACCTGTATTTAATGTAGAATGTTTCAGTCAAACCTTGCACGTGTTCGTTCCTTTCAAGTTTGACTTTGTGGATTAATAAGTTTAGACCACCCGACCGTTATGTTTATGACAGAATTTGTATCCAAGCAAACCAATATGATGAGGCATTTCATTCCCAAATGTTTGACCCACAGAAGTGAGATTTGTAACCAGAGAGGGAGAAGCTGCTACACTTGTACTTGATCTCCATCAGTTGAAGAGAAGTAACCAGAGAGGGAGAAGCTGTTACACTTGTACTTGATCTCCATCAGTTGAAGAGAAGTAACCAGAGAGGGAGAAGCTGTTACACTTGTACTTGATCTCCATCAGTTGAAGAGAAGTAACCAGAGAGGGAGAAGCTGTTACACTTGTACTTGATCTCCATCAGTTGAAGAGAAGTAACCAGAGAGGGAGAAGCTGTTACACTTGTACTTGATCTCCATCAGTTGAAGAGAAGTAACCAGAGAGGGAGAAGCTGTTACACTTGTACTTGATCTCCATCAGTTGAAGAGAAGTAACCAGAGAGGGAGAAGCTGTTACACTTGTACTTGATCTCCATCAGTTGAAGAGAAGTAACCAGAGAGGGAGAAGCTGCTACACTTGTACTTGATCTCCATCAGTTGAAAAGAAATAACCAGAGAGGGAGAAGCTGCTACACTTGTACTTGATCTCCATCAGTTGAAAAGAAATAACCAGAGAGGGAGAAGCTGCTACACTTGTACTTGATCTCCATCAGTTGAAGAGAAGTAACCAGAGAGGGAGAAGCTGCTACACTTGTACTTGATCTCCATCAGTTGAAAAGAAATAACCAGAGAGGGAGAAGCTGCTACACTTGTACTTGATCTCCATCAGTTGAAGAGAAGTAACCAGAGAGGGAGAAGCTGCTACACTTGTACTTGATCTCCTGCAGTTGAAAAGCTCTTCATTTGATAATCAGTTGTTGTTTTGTTGCAGGAAAATAAGAGCGAGCTGGCTCACCTGGCTCACAAATGTTGCACAGTCAACAAATATTGTGTGGAAACGTGCTGCGTTATAGGTAAACAAAATGTCTTGTAAGCTGTTCTGACATGAATGGGAATGTAGGACAGGTCACTCATGTTTTAGCAAATAGGTCAATTCTTCTTGTTAGAAAGTCTGATCTGCTGTCTCATTCTGGAGATTTTGTGGGCCTTGAGGTGAGATAATTTGTGGTGGGCCTTGAGGTGAGATAATTTGGGGTGGGCCTTGAGGTGAGGTAATTTGTGGTGGGCCTTGAGGTGAGATAATTTGCGGTGGGCCTTGAGGTGAGGTAATTTGGGGTGGTGGTGGTGGCCTTGAGGTGAGATAATTTGGGGTGGTGGTGGTGGCCTTGAGGTGAGATAATTTGAGGTGGTGTGTGCTTTATGTCTTTTTGATTCCCTTGTAACTCATAGATTGGTTCACATTATTTCTATTGACATCTGACAACTGTTGATCATGTTGATGCTGCATGCCCTCGTGTTGTGTGACGGACAGCTGTTGATCGTCACACATACACGTACTGCATGCTCTCTTGTTGTTTGTGTCGGACCATATCTCTTGTGTGTTGCCACATCTTGACCACAGTCACATGTCTTGTTGTTGATATCAACCAGGTAACTACTATTCTCTGAGGTCCCAACATGAGAAGTCCATTCTGTACTTCCAGAGAGCCCTAAAGCTGAACACAAACTACATCTCAGCATGGACTTTGATGGGCCACGAGTACATGGAGTTGAAGAACACATCAGCTGCCATACAGGCCTACCGCAGAGCCATAGGTAAACACTAACTAATTCTCTCTCTGTCTCTTTTTGTGTCTCTCTTTTTTTCTCTCTCTCTCTCTCATCTCTTTACCTCTCTCTCTCTATCTCTCTCTGTCCCTCTCTCTCATCTCTTTACCTCTCTCTCTCTCTGTCCCTCTCTATCTCTCTCTGTCCCTCTCTCTCTCTCATCTCTTTACCTCTCTCTCTTTCTCATCTCTCTCTCTCTGTCCCTCTCTCTCTGTCCCTCTCTCTCATCTCTTTACCTCTCTCTCAATCTCTCTCTCTCTCTCTCTCTCTGCCCCTCTCTTGTTGGACATGAGTTAGTTGTGAAGATGTCAGCAATATGGGCCTCAGCTCTCGCACTACATAAGACCAACTTCACAAAGCCACATCCAGCTAATGCAGCACAATCCCTCAGCTAACTTTGCTGAACTGACTTGACCACATTTCATTGTTAGCTGATCTTTGTGCGTGCTTGGCTGTCCAGTCTGTTGTCTTGGTGTTTCTTAGGACTATTGTGGCTGACAGGGGAGGGAAGTCAGTCAGGTTTCTGAGGGCTATTGTGGCTGACAGGAAGTCTGAGGGCTATTGTGGCTGACGAAAGTCTGAGGGCTATTGTGGCTGACAGGAAGTCTGAGGGCTATTGTGGCTGACAGGAAGTCAATCAGGTTTCTGAGGGCTATTGTGGCTGATAGGACGTCTGTCAGGTTTCTGCGGGCTATTATGACTGACAACAGTCTGAGGTTTCTGAGGGCTATTGTGGCTGGCAGGAAGTCTCGGAGGAACATCTATCTCTGGCCTAGTCTCTGTGTTTTACAATGGTTATTCCAGCTAATCTTAGTGTGTCTGCCTGTGGTCTGAAGTTGTTTGAGAATTGTCCAGAGGTCACTGAGAGTTTTTCTTCCATTCTTAAACACAATCTAGATGCCTGGCCATCCATTTTTTAAGCTCTCATTGCTAATCTGTCTATGTATACATGGTCGATTGCTTGCTTGGCTAATTCATTCTGATGTATTTAAATTGTATATTATCTCCCAGTACCTGTGTGGACACATACCTTTTGTATGCTGTCAATCAACTCTGTAAATCTGGTTTTCACCTTTGATGGGTTGTAATGTGTTGCTTGTTTGGGGGAGGGGGGGGGGGGGGGAGGCGGCTGTGTTTACCTGTGTGGGGCATGCAAGTTCTTGTTTGGTTTTGAGCATAGCAGATTCTCTAACATACCTCTAGCAGATTCTCTAGCATACCTCAAGCAGATTCTCTAGCATACTCAAGCAGATTCTCTAACATACCTCAAGCAGATTCTCAAGCATACCTCAAGCAGATTCTCTAGCATACCTCAAGCAGATTCTCAAGCATACCTCAAGCAGATTCTCTAGCATACCTCAAGCAGATTCTCTAGCATACTCAAGCAGATTCTCTAGCATACTCAAGCAGATTCTCTAACATACTCAAGCAGATTCTCTAACATACCTCAAGCAGATTCTCTAACATGCCTCTAGCATACCTCAAGCAGATTCTCTAGCATACCTCAAGCAGATTCTCTAACATACCTCAAGCAGATTCTTTAACATACCTCAAGCAGATTCTCTAGCATACCTCAAGCAGATTCTCTAGCATACCTCAAGCAGATTCTCAAGCATACCTCAAGCAGATTCTCTAGCATACCTCAAGCAGATTCTCAAGCATACCTCAAGCAGATTCTCTAGCATACCTCAAGCAGATTCTCAAGCATACCTCAAGCAGATTCTCTAGCATACCTCAAGCAGATTCTCTAACATACCTCAAGAGACCATATCCAGCCAGTCTTATATTTACTTGATGATTTGGCAGCTGATTCTGTCCATGGTAGTACTAAAAACAGCTCATTCTTGACTTCCTATTGGTTGTTCGTGTTGTATATAACGGAAGTGTTTTGGTGCTTGTGTTATGCCTATTTCTTGTCTCTGTTTTTTTAAAATGTCCAATCAGTTTATAAAAGGTTGTGTATGTTTTTCTCATTTTTGTCAGAGGTCGACAAGAGAGACTACAGGGCTTGGTATGGTCTAGGTCAGACATATGAGATTCTCAAGATGCCATCCTATGCTCTCTATTACTACAGAAAGGCACAGACCTTGAAGTGAGTGTACCATCCTATGCTCTCTATTACTACAGAAAGGCACAGACCTTGAAATGAGGATTTCAGCTTTGACTCGATGAGCTGTGATTTCGTTCCAGTTCTGTCCTACGACCCATTATATAGAGCATCCTTGCCTTCTACTTATAGCCAGTGTCTCAGTTGATCTTGTCTGCTCTGTGTATTAGATCTGTTATATGTGGCTTGTGTATCTTGTCTGCTCTGTGTATTAGATCTGTTATATGTGGCTTGTGTATCTTGTCTGCTCTATGTATTAGATCTGTTATATGTGGCTTGTGTATCTTGTCTGCTCTATGTATTAGATCTGTTATATGTGGCTTGTGTATCTTGTCTGCTCTGTGTATTAGATCTGTTATATGTGGCTTGTGTATCTTGTCTGCTCTGTGTATTAGATCTGTTATATGTGGCTTGTGTATCTTGTCTGCTCTGTGTATTAGATCTGTTATATGTGGCTTGTGTATCTTGTCTGCTCTATGTATTAGATCTGTTATATGTGGCTTGTGTATCTTGTCTGCTCTATGTATTAGATCTGTTATATGTGGCTTGTGTATCTTGTCTGCTCTGTGTATTAGATCTGTTATATGTGGCTTGTGTATCTTGTCTGCTCTATGTATTAGATCTGTTATATGTGGCTTGTGTATCTTGTCTGCTCTATGTATTAGATCTGTTATATGTGGCTTGTGTATCTTGTCTGCTCTATGTATTAGATCTGTTATATGTGGCTTGTGTATCTTGTCTGCTCTATGTATTAGATCTGTTATATGTGGCTTGTGTATCTTGTCTGCTCTGTGTATTAGATCTGTTATATGTGGCTTGTGTATCTTGTCTGCTCTGTGTATTAGATCTGTTATATGTGGCTTGTGTATCTTGTCTGCTCTGTGTATTAGATCTGTTATATGTGGCTTGTGTATCTTGTCTGCTCTGTGTATTAGATCTGTTATATGTGGCTTGTGTATCTTGTCTGCTCTGTGTATTAGATCTGTTATATGTGGCTTGTGTATCTTGTCTGCTCTGTGTATTAGATCTGTTATATGTGGCTTGTGTATCTTGTCTGCTCTGTGTATTAGATCTGTTATATGTGGCTTGTGTATCTTGTCTGCTCTATGTATTAGATCTGTTATATGTGGCTTGTGTATCTTGTCTGCTCTATGTATTAGATCTGTTATATGTGGCTTGTGTATCTTGTCTGCTCTATGTATTAGATCTGTTATATGTGGCTTGTGTATCTTGTCTGCTCTATGTATTAGATCTGTTATATGTGGCTTGTGTATCTTGTCTGCTCTGTGTATTAGATCTGTTATATGTGGCTTGTGTATCTTGTCTGCTCTGTGTATTAGATCTGTTATATGTGGCTTGTGTATCTTGTCTGCTCTGTGTATTAGATGTTATATGTGGCTTGTGTATCTTGTCTGCTCTATGTATTAGATCTGTTATATGTGGCTTGTGTATCTTGTCTGCTCTATGTATTAGATCTGTTATATGTGGCTTGTGTATCTTGTCTGCTCTGTGTATTAGATCTGTTATATGTGGCTTGTGTATCTTGTCTGCTCTGTGTATTAGATCTGTTATATGTGGCTTGTGTATCTTGTCTGCTCTGTGTATTAGATCTGTTATATGTGGCTTGTGTATCTTGTCTGCTCTGTGTATTAGATCTGTTATATGTGGCTTGTGTATCTTGTCTGCTCTGTGTATTAGATCTGTTATATGTGGCTTGTGTATCTTGTCTGCTCTATGTATTAGATCTGTTATATGTGGCTTGTGTATCTTGTCTGCTCTGTGTATTAGATCTGTTATATGTGGCTTGTGTATCTTGTCTGCTCTGTGTATTAGATCTGTTATATGTGGCTTGTGTATCTTGTCTGCTCTATGTATTAGATCTGTTATATGTGGCTTGTGTATCTTGTCTGCTCTGTGTATTAGATCTGTTATATGTGGCTTGTGTATCTTGTTTGCTCTGTGTATTAGATCTGTTATATGTGGCTTGTGTATCTTGTCTGCTCTGTGTATTAGATCTGTTAAATGTGGCTTGTGTATCTTGTCTGCTCTATGTATTAGATCTGTTATATGTGGCTTGTGTATCTTGTCTGCTCTGTGTATTAGATCTGTTATATGTGGCTTGTGTATCTTGTCTGCTCTATGTATTAGATCTGTTATATGTGGCTTGTGTATCTTGTCTGCTCTGTGTATTAGATCTGTTATATGTGGCTTGTGTATCTTGTCTGCTCTGTGTATTAGATCTGTTATATGTGGCTTGTGTATCTTGTCTGCTCTATGTATTAGATCTGTTATATGTGGCTTGTGTATCTTGTCTGCTCTATGTATTAGATCTGTTATATGTGGCTTGTGTATCTTGTCTGCTCTATGTATTAGATCTGTTATATGTGGCTTGTGTATCTTGTCTGCTCTATGTATTAGATCTGTTATATGTGGCTTGTGTATCTTGTCTGCTCTATGTATTAGATCTGTTATATGTGGCTTGTGTATCTTGTCTGCTCTGTGTATTAGATCTGTTATATGTGGCTTGTGTATCTTGTCTGCTCTGTGTATTAGATCTGTTATATGTGGCTTGTGCTGGCTCGTGTAGGTTACCAGCAGTGATAGAAACAGGTGTGACGACGTGTGATGTTTGGTTGTGTCTGTGAGATAGAAGCTGGAATGATAGACCTGCTTGTGACTCCAGGATGTGTTGTTGTGACTCCAGGATGTGTTGTTGTGACTCCAGGATGTGTTGTTGTGACTCCAGGATGTGTTGTGACTCCAGGATGTGTTGTTGTGACTCCAGGATGTGTTGTTGTGACTCCAGGATATGTTGTTGTGACTTCAGGATGTGTTGTTGTGACTCCAGGATGTGTTGTTGTGACTCCAGGATGTGTTGTGACTCCAGGATGTGTTGTTGTGACTCCAGGATGTGTTGTTGTGACTCCAGGATATGTTGTTGTGACTTCAGGATGTGTTGTTGTGACTTCAGGATGTGTTGTTGTGACTCCAGGATGTGTTGTTGTGACTCCAGGATGTGTTGTTGTGACTCCAGGATGTGTTGTTGTGACTGTTACTGTTTGAATTTGAAAGAGAATCCTGATTTATCTATACATTTATTAATGCAAACTGTTCTGCCTTCTTGTCCCTTGCATGCTGCTTACAGAGCATGGAGCCACTGCAGCAATAGTCCTCTCATTTCTCAATGGAAGTGACACACTTGATCTAGTGCACAGTTCTGCTCTGTGCTCCAAATATCTCATCAGTATGAAATATTGTTGTTACAATATATGTGGGCTTGTACTCAATTGTGTGGGCTTCTACTTAATTATGTGAGGGCTTGTACTCAATTATGTGTGGACTTGTACTTAATTATGTGAGGTGCTTCTACTCAATTATGTGAGGGCTTGTACTCAATTATGTGTGGACTTGTACTTAATTATGTGAGGTGCTTCTACTCAATTATGTGAGGTGCTTCTACTCAATTATGTGAGGGCTTGTACTCAATTATGTGTGGACTTGTACTTAATTATGTGAGGTGCTTCTACTCAATTATGTGAGGTGCTTCTACTCAATTATGTGTGGACTTGTACTTAATTATGTGAGGTGCTTCTACTCAATTATGTGAGGACTTGTACTTAATTATGTGAGGTGCTTCTACTCAATTATGTGAGGTGCTTCTACTCAATTATGTGAGGACTTGTACTTAATTATGTGAGGTGCTTCTACTCAATTATGTGAGGACTTGTACTTAATTATGTGAGGTGCTTCTACTCAATTATGTGAGGTGCTTCTACTCAATTATGTGTGGACTTGTACTTAATTATGTGAGGTGCTTCTACTCAATTATGTGAGGTGCTTCTACTCAATTATGTGAGGACTTGTACTTAATTATGTGAGGTGCTTCTACTCAATTATGTGAGGTGCTTCTACTCAATTATGTGTGGACTTGTACTTAATTATGTGAGGTGCTTCTACTCAATTATGTGAGGTGCTTCTACTCAATTATGTGAGGTGCTTCTACTCAATTATGTGTGGACTTGTACTTAATTATGTGAGGTGCTTCTACTCAATTATGTGAGGTGCTTCTACTCAATTATGTGAGGTGCTTCTACTCAATTATGTGTGGACTTGTACTTAATTATGTGAGGTGCTTCTACTCAATTATGTGAGGTGCTTCTACTCAATTATGTGTGGACTTGTACTTAATTATGTGAGGTGCTTCTACTCAATTATGTGAGGTGCTTCTACTCAATTATGTGAGGGCTTGTACTCAATTATGTGTGGACTTGTACTTAATTATGTGAGGTGCTTCTACTCAATTATGTGAGGGCTTGTACTTAATTATGTGAGGTGCTTGTTTTCAGACCCAATGACTCCAGGATGGTGATAGCTCTAGGGGAATGCTTCCAGAAAGTGGAGAGACTAGAGGAGGCCAAGAAATGCTTCTGGAAGGCACACTGCCTGGGAGATGCTGACGAGAGAGCCCTCTTCAAGCTGGCCAGGTATTTTCCACATCTTCACAATTTTAACCAACACAAAAATTGTATTTGAAATTTTAAAAAGTGATTCTTGTCTGGTTCGAGATGGGAACAATGGAATCTTCTCAAGGAAAATGTCAGCTCCAACATTCACAATCATTATGAGCAGTTTATGCCTTATTTCAGAAAAGAAGATGGCCTAATGGTCTGCTCCGATGTGGATGCCCTGATGAAGGCTTCGGGAATCAAACATGATTTGCCAGAATGGCAACTATTATTAGACTCCCCTAAATTGAGTCTAAAGGTGGTGTTGCTGCATAATGTAAACTGATTTCCTTCTATTCTAGTCTGACATACTGTTTACATAAAAGAAAGCTACGATAACAAAAAACAGATCTTAAACTGTCTTCAATACAGCTAGAATGGCTGGCATCTCTATTGTGACCTGGAGGTTGGGGCTATGTTGTGATCTGGAGGTTGGGGCTCTGTTGTGACTTGGAGGTTGGGGCTCTGTTGTGATCTGGAGGTTGGGGCTCTGTTGTGACCTGGAGGTTGGGGCTCTGTTGTGACTTGGAGGTTGGGGCTCTGTTGTGATCTGGAGGTTGGGGCTCTGTTGTGACTTGGAGGTTGGGGCTCTGTTGTGATCTAGAGGTTGGGGCTCTGTTGTGATCTGGAGGTTGGGGCTCTGTTGTGATCTGGAGGTTGGGACTCTGTTGTGATCTGGAGGTTGGGGCTCTGTTGTGACCTGGAGGTTGGGGCTCTGTTGGGATCTAGAGGTTGGGGCTTTGTTGTGACCTGGAGGTTGTTGGCTCTATTGTGACCTGGAGGTTGTGGGCTCTGTTGTGACCTGAAATGTTGTGACTCTATTGATGGGTCTGCAGCTAGGATTCATGAAGTGCGGCTGTTTCTTATGTGAATGGGACAGCTGAGCAAAGACTACTGTAAGAGAAACTGGCCTCAGAGACAACCCATGAAGGTGGTGGAAAGAGCTGGCAGAAATGCACACAGATCCTGCTACCTCTCCTGCACATCAAAGTCGGTGGATGGAAAACTTCCTTCAAGTCATGGGCAGTACAGAGTCAGCTTACTGGTGTTTGATTTTATGGAATCAGCTTTCTAGTGCTTGATGTACTGGAATCAGCTTTCTAGTGCTTGATGTACTGGAATCAGCTTTCTAGTGCTTGATGTACTGGAATCAGCTTTCTGGTGCTTGGGGTACTGGAATCAGCTTTCTGGTGCTTGGGGTACTGGAATCAGCTTTCAAGTGCTTGGTGTACTTTAATCAGCTTTCAAGTGCATGGCTGACAAATTTCCTCATTCCAGCAAATTTAAAATTAAGGAAGATAATTTTTTGTCTGCCCTCAGATTGTTCATATCTTTAGAGATAAAATGTTAGACAAGTTGCTTGAGGGTGACAAGAAAAATCTCAGGGCATGTTTTGTCTGGTCTTAACTAAATGTCTCGGGAATCTCAGGGCAGAAAGCTACAATGAACTGGCTGCGGACATGTTATCTCTGTAACATACACGACTGCTACATATACTTAGAGATCCACCGGCTCCATTCCCACTTGGATATCTTCCGTGACAACTGTGACGGGGTTAATCATGAGAAAGGGGAACTATGACTTTGCCATCGTGGACTAATAATATGAGGGAAACTGGTCTACGTCAATGTTGGCTGGCTTCTGTTGGACGCTCGTCAGTGGTGGTTCTGAGCAGCTACACAAGGGAAGTGACGGCGGCTATAGGCAGCTACACAAGGGAAGTGACATCAGCTGTAGGCAGCTACACAAGGGAAGTGACATCGGCCGTAGGCAGCTACACAAGGGAAGTGATGTCGGCTGTAGGCAGCTACACAAGGGAAGTGACGTCAGCTGTAGGCAGCTACACAAGGGAAGTGACATCGGCCGTAGGCAGCTACACAAGGGAAGTGACATCGGCCGTAGGCAGCTACACAAGGGAAGTGATGTCGGCTGTAGGCAGCTACACAAGGGAAGTGACGTCAGCTGTAGGCAGCTACACAAGGGAAGTGACATCGGCCGTAGGCAGCTACACAAGGGAAGTGACATCGGCCGTAGAGACACACTAGTACATGTTATCTGTAATGGCCAACCTGCCCCTTCAAGTTTATATTTATTTATATTGGTCCAACATTACTCTTAATTGCCAGTTGTCAGTATCTTTAGTTAGGAGTACAGATCGGTATATAGTTATTGTCAGTATCTTTAGTTAGGAGTACAGATCGGTATATAGTTATTGTCAGTATCTTTAGTTAGGAGTACAGATCGGTATATAGTTATTGTCAGTATATTTTGTTAGAAGAACAACTATTCAGTATATAATTACTGCGAGAACGCTTGAGAAATTACATCATCATCTAAAAAATAACACTCTTGTAGGAAAAGAGGCTTTCCAGAGTCATTCAGAGAAAGTGCTTTCTCTACCAAACTTAAGGATAGAGTTCAGTACTCAATGTGGTTACATATAAAATGCCATAGAAGAGTTTAATAATGGTCACTACTACGAGTTTGGCTGATGGGCAATGAGAGAGGGAAAAGTACTGATGCCATTTGTCTAGCAATATATTATTTTTGTCAAACATTAACAAGAGACAGCTGATAATACAAGAGACAGCTGATAAGACAACAAGAGACAGCTGATAATACAAGAGACAGCTGATAATACAACAAGAGACAGCTGATAATACAAGAGACAGCTGATAATACAAGAGACAGCTGATAATACAAGAGACAGCTGATAATACAAGAGACAGCTGATAACACAACAAGAGACAGCTGATAATACAAGAGACAGCTGATAATACAAGAGACAGCTGATAACACAACAAGAGACAGCTGATAATACAAGAGACAGTTGATAATACAAGAGACAGTTGATAATACAAGAGACAGCTGATAAGACAACAAGAGACAGCTGATAAGACAACAAGAGACAGCTGATAACACAAGAGACAGCTGATAACACACCAAGAGGTGGTGACATACCAAGCTCCTAGGTTACAAAGAAGAAATAAGAGAGCACATGCTTGATTGTGGTACGGCCCATGAGAAAGCAAACTTGTCCTCTTTAGGCCCCAACTATACTCTACTTGTCCAATCCTCAGCCTCTATTCCATGCTCGGAGAGAAAGACCAAGCCTGCCAGGCTTACACAGAGTACATCAACCAGGCAGACAGAATGTTGGTAAGGTTCGACTTTGTCATCTTTTCATGGTGGACAAACTTTCTAGATCAGTTCTATTCTAGGATGTGGGAGTGCAGGGATGTTTTTATCATTCTGCTATGACCAAGTGATACAAAGACTGAGTTGGGTTGTACTTGAATGTACGTGAGGAAAAGGACTTGCGTAGTCATCAACTTGTCCTGGGCTGAGTCTAGTGGTAAGATGTAGCCAAGATGGTGGAAGATATGGCAGGATGCTCTGAATAACAATGTTGTTTAGTGTCTCGCCATGTTCTGTGCATTCCACACCGCATTGGTTGTTGGGTGTCATCTTCCTATTCATTGAACCATCTAACGGCTTCATCTGCAGTCTGCCGAGTCCAAGATATGCTTAGGTTGACAAGCCCTACAACACCAGAGGTTTAAGTGCCTCCGTCTCCTTTACCTGAATTAGCCCTTCAGTCGAAGCAGCACCCCAGAGTGGTGGCTACACATGGTACAGCTACAAACAGATGAGAGCTGGAGGGGGGGGGGGGGGGTGTCATGGCTGTGTGAACGACTTCCACGGTCAGCCCAACATGTTCTTCCCTCCGGGGGTGCTGTCTTTCCCTGTGCCCTATACACAAGTGAGTTTTGGACTTAAGTTACAGGAAATTCTGAGAGTAATAATGGATACATGCCAATCTGTGACGTCTTGGCTACGTGACATTCAGGTGTCCAGAAATCTTGGCTACGTAGCATTCATGGGTCCAGAAATCTAGCCTATATGACATTTATAGGTCCAGAAATCTAGACTGACATTTATAGTTCCTGAAATCTAGGCTATGTGACATTTATAGGTCCAGAAATCTAGGCTATGTGACATTTATAGGTCCAGAAATCTAGGCTATGTGACATTTATAGGTCCAGAAATCTAGGCTATGTGACATTTATAGGTCCAGAAATCTAGGTTATGTGACATTTATAGGTCCAGAAATCTAGGTTATGTGACATTTATAGGTCCAGAAATCTAGGTTATGTGACATTTATAGGTCCAGAAATCTAGGCTATGTGACATTTATAGGTCCAGAAATCTAGGTTATGTGACATTTATAGGTCCAGAAATCTAGGCTATGTGACATTTATAGGTCCAGAAATCTAGGCTACGTGACATTCAGGTGTTCAGAAATCTTGGCTATGTGACATTTTGGTGTCCAGAAATCTAATCTATAGAGAGGGTTAAATTGATCCTTAGGTAAACCTAAGGATTATGCTGGACAGAGTAGGGTCTGTAAGGGTTTTGTTGGGTAGCTATTGCACGAATTTGTTGTTTACATCTGAGTGAGATGACCTCTCGTATTCTACAGTGGGTAGAAAATAATACTACGGCGATGCTGCGGTAGTACTGATGATTAAAATACAGAATACAAAATATGGCAAGTAAGGTTCAGAAACCTAATAAGAGCAGGGCCATCAGCCATGTTGGACAGAATTTAAACGGAGGCCAAGAATGTATGAGAAGTGGGAATAGTGAACACAAATTGGAAATGATGACCTGGACAAGTTGTTAGAACACAAATGGGAACTGATGACCTGGACAAGTTGTTAGAACACAAATGGGAACTGATGACCTGGACAAGTTGTTAGAACACAAATGGGAACTGATGACCTGGACAAGTTGTTAGAACACAAATGGGAACTGATGACCTGGACAAGTTGTTAGAACACAAATGGGAACTGATGACCTGGACAAGTTGTTAGAACACAAATGGGAAATATTCAGATAGTGATACGTCATATTTTTGTCCATCATCATTGATGACTACTACCAACATCATCCTGTGTCATGCTACATCTTTGAGATTGGGTGCATCTTCAAGCCAATGCGAATGCAAAACGTTCTGTTGAATGATTGCCAAACGTGGTCTGCTACTAGTATTCTCTGTGCTCTAGACTTTCTAATCACGAGTTGGTCATGGGTTGGCTGCACATGACGGCCCTCGCTGACTGCAATGCCCATGTTGCCTTCCGACTGTCCGTGAATCACTTTTTTATAGGAGCCTTTGACTTGGAATTCAAGATTGTCTCAGTTCAGATTTCTGCAAAAGTGCATGAATGTTAGTCATGCTGACTCTAGAGAGGACTTGATTTATCTGTGGGGGACAGCGTGGGTTATTGGTTTAGTGACAAGGCTCACAACTCGAAGGTGCTGAGTTCGCTCCCCATCACAGCACCGGCCGTTACCACGGGGAAGCAAACCCTTCGAAAATGCAGGAGGAAGTAAAGCCTTACATAAAATGCATGCTGAATTCAGATGCACTGGACCGAAAGGCGCAAATTAAAACATAGTGCAATGCACACATCCTTGGGGAATAGAAAAATAAGGTGAACACCAAACAAAAATGTATTTGTGACATAATCTTGCCAGTAAATATGTATGCACCTCAGACAAGTCATGTAGAAGTAGTTCAGCTTCCTGCCGTTTCCAGTGTAGGCAGTCTCAGACAAGTCATGTAGAAGTGGTTCAGCCTCCTGGCATCTCCAGCGTAGACAGTCTCAGACAAGTCATGTAGAAGTGGTTCACCCTCCTGGCATCTCCAGTGTAGACAGTCTCAGACAAGTCATGTAGAAGTGGTTCACCCTCCTGGCATCTCCAGTGTAGACAGTCTCAGACAAGTCATGTAGAAGTGGTTCAGCCTCCTGGCATCTCCAGTGTAGACAGTCTCAGACAAGTCATGTAGAAGTGGTTCACCCTCCTGGCATCTCCAGTGTAGACAGTCTCAGACAAGTCATGTAGAAGTGGTTCAGCCTCCTGGCATCTCCAGTGTAGACAGTCTCAGACAAGTCATGTAGAAGTGGTTCATATTCTTGACGTCTCCAGCGTAGACAGTCTCAGACAAGTCATGTAGAAGTGGTTCAGCTTCCTGGCATCTCCAGTGTAGACAGTCTCAGACGAGTAGGGCAGGGTGTGGAGAATGGCAGCTTAGTCGCTATCCTGATTCCTGAACATTGCCACACTGTTGAGTACATTTAA
Organism: Ariolimax columbianus; assembly: GCA_036924085.1. NCBI lineage: Eukaryota > Metazoa > Mollusca > Gastropoda > Stylommatophora > Arionidae > Ariolimax > Ariolimax columbianus. Next base: position 177,686,209 of record JAVGWX010000001.1, read on the forward strand.
CCAAAAGCTTAACTGGCCTGTTCTATTAGCCCGCTCCTTGAATCAGTACTGATCAGCTGAGGAGCAAGGGATGACACCTGTGATCAGCCAACGTGGCTAACTACACAAGACAGAATTGATATATTGTGTTCTGTTGGTATGTGCACAGGATAATGTTGGTATGTCGTGCTGAATGACAGGAAGTCTCTGACAGACATACATGAGGTGTAGATATTGTATAACAGGAGTCGCCAAACATGTGATCTCTTTATTTTGTTGCCAAACTGGCAGGTCCACAACCCTGAAGATATGAGTCGAGCATACTTGTACCTGGCCAACTTCCACATCGAACACAAAAACTGGGACAAAGCTTACACAGCAGCACAGAAGTGTACAGAGTTCACTGAGGTTAGCATTCTGTCCTTGTCAAGCTGTGCTGGGTGAATGGTTGAGTGTGTCCTTGTCAAGCTGTGCTGGGTGAATGGTTGAGTCTGTCTTTGTCAAGCTGTGCTGGGTGAATGGTTGAGTATGTCTTTGTCAAGCTGTGCTGGGTGAATGGTTGAGTCTGTCCTTGTCAAGCTGTGCTGGGTGAATGGTTGAGTGTGTCTTTGTCAAGCTGTGCTGGGTGAATGGTTGAGTCTGTCCTTGTCAAGCTGTGCTGGGTGAATGGTTGAGTGTGTCTTTTGGAATTTTGCTGAGTGAATGGTTGAGTTTGTCTTGAATTTTCCTGAGTGAATGGTTGAGTTTATCTCAAATTTTCCTGAGTGAATGTGGCAGAGCCTAGGTTTTGCTGAGTAGTTACTTATCTAAAGAGTTACAACATGAATCCACACCACGTCACAACTACACACAAGAAAATGCAGTAAACACTCTCCTGTCGTAACATAATTTATTAACATCACCTTCAATCAAAAACAATATTAACAAAAGGAACAAAATACATCCTAACTAAATAATCATAATATATTAAAACTACTACAATGGAGGTTTTAAGCACTAGCTTTTGTTAACTCCTCCAAACTACTTAACCCAAGATTCTCGCTGCTACCCACCCCTTATCTACATACTCATCGTACTACGTACTCTGTCGTTCTGTGAATTAACACACATTCAAATCCCTTCAGTCAAGTGATCTGTGCAGATACATACCTCAGAACACACATCATTCCCAAAGTGTCCTGCACAATACCACATACATTCAGACCTCTTACTTAAATCTCTTCACATATTCTTGTGTTCATCTGTAACTAGATTACGCATCGTTCACTCGGTGTCCTGCACATACGACACACATTCAGATCTCTTATTGTTCACAGGTTGTCTAACACACACACACTTATAGAGTGACTGGCCAAAACTTGAAGGTGTATGCTGGTTCAGTCACCCTGCAAACTCTTTTTCAACTCTCACTCTCCTAGTCAGCCTGCTAGCTACTAGCAGCCTATCAATCGCTCTCCTAACCAGTCTGCTCAGTTCATCTTTGCCAAGTATTATAGTCTAAATCAACTTCATTGCTGTCCAATGGTCTTCTGTTGGTCGTCTGCGTTAGCCACCACCCAAGTTTGGATCTACCTCCAACTAGTTGTTATTGGACGAATCACTCAGAATTTCTGTCACTCTAAATGTCGCAGCAGCAGAACGTGACGACCTCTGACTGTCACCAACCCTCCACTACCTAAATCTAGACTACCCCCCACCTGTACTAGACACATTCTTCACCCTAACCCCTCATTTCCTTTGTCGACTTAGTGCCGAGACGAGGATTGACCATGGCACACATTCAGGTAACCTTTGTTCCCAGAGTCGCCAGCCCCATCTCCCCTGCCCTAAACGGCCTATGCTCCAGCTGGAACTGTTATATGAATGGTTGAGTTTGTGTTTGTCTTTAATTTTCCTGCGTGAATGGTTGAGTTTGGGTTTGTCTTGAATTTGATGAGGTTTTTTTTAAAAGAATTTTTGTTTGTTTGCGTTTGCCTTATTTCTCTATTCGGTGGGTTTTACTGTCATTCGCTACTGGAAAATACACAAGCAATTTCAGAGCGGAGGCAGAGGCACTGAGGGCGGCAGTGGAAGAAATGGTGACAGGTAAAAGGAATGAAAGCCACATAGTCCTGCTTACAGATGCTCTGGCCGTAGTCACAGCACTAAAAAGCCAGAAAAATACTGACCAATGATTTAAGAGCAGTACTCTGTCAACTATGCCAGCAGTCTGCACCAAAAAGGGTAGTGGTGCAGTGGGTTCCATCTCACTGCAACATCCAAGGCAACGAGGAGGCAGACAGACTGGCAAAAGAAGGTGCAAAACTACCACAACCAGATACTAGTATGACATACGAAGAGTCAAAAAGGCTTATTAGAGCTAGATACATGACCAAATGGGAAACCGAACATACTGCTACACCAAAAACGATGCCTATTACCAGTTGAACAGAAGAGAGCAGGTCGTGGTCTTCAGACTCCGCACAGGCCACAACAAACTGAGGTATCACCTATTCAACAAATTGAAGATAGGTGGCACTGACGAATGCCCGTGTGGTACCGGGAAAATGACCGCTGAGCATTTGCTGCAAAACTGCGAGGATCAGAGAGAGCAGATGTGGCCATCACCAGACAAGCTCAATGGCAGTGTCGACAGCCTCAGGATGACTGCTGCTTTTTTCGAAAAAATAATGGTTACTGTCTGACTGCGTACGATGAAGAAGAAGAAGACTCTGTAGTCTTCTAAACCAGTATAAAGACGTTAAGTTAATGTTTTGATACTGATTTAAGTGCAGATAAACGGGAACGGATGTCTTGTGGGCCACTACTGTCTACCATGCCTAGCTGAAAATGTTTGACATTTAATGAATGGTTTAGTTTAAGCTTGCTTATAATATCAGATTTGTAACCTTGTGTCTGGCACTTGATGTTGTTTGCTAGAGAACTTGATGTAATGTTAGAGAACTTGATGTTTTCTGAGTGAGGACAAAGTGCTGATCTGAGCAGTGGCCACCAGTACCAGAAAACCCGTGTTGTGTCGTACTGTCTAGTACAATGCTCAACCTCTTCTGCTCTCTCGTACAATGTTCAACCTTCTCTGCTCTCTCGTACAATGTTCAACCTCCTCTGCTCTCTCATACAATGTTCAACCTCCTCTGCTCTGTTCCTACCAGACGAGAGAAGAGGCCAAGGGACTACTGAGAACAATACAGACTCGCCGAGGGCAGGACATGGTGGGACCTTCCTCCCAGATGAGCATGGAGGACAGCATGGACAGTATAGCACAGACTGATCAGTTCAATCAAGGCTTGACACGCACATTCGACAGGGTCACACCTGTCAATCTTAAGTTTACCCCATAGCCCAACCCAAATGGATTTTGACGTTGGGGGGGGGGGGGGGGGGGTGGCGCGTGTAAATGTGCATGAGGTAGCGGAGGTGTGTGTAGTAGGCTGGTGGTGTGTGTTTGGGGAGCAGGCTCGTGAATATATGTGTGGGGTAGAGGTGGTGTGTGTATGTGTGTGTGTGGTAGGCTGGGGATGTGTGTGGGGTAGAGGTGGTGTGTGTGTGTGGTAGGCTGGTGATGTGTGTGTGTGTGGTAGGCTGGTGATGTGTGTGGGGTAGAGGTGGTGTGTGTGTGTGGTACAACTGCTCTGTTACAGTCACTGAGCTCACCAGATGATATCTAGGAACACTTTATGTAGTGGCAGACATGGTCTGTTTACATGTTTTTTAAGGATGTTTATCTTTAGTTAACCCCTAACACCCTAACTTTTGACAAGCTAATCTTTGACAGCCTAACCTTTGACACCATAACCTTTGACAAGCTAACCTTTAACACCCTAACTTATGACAATCTAACCTTTGACACCCTAACCTTTGACACCCCAACTTATGACAAGCTAACCTTTGACAAGCTTACAAGCTTTGGCAAAAACATACTCGACCTAGTTTTTACCACAGAGGAAAATATGATTGAAAATGTTACCGTTGGGGAACTGTTTGGCTCAAGTGACCATCAAATCATCCGTTGGGATCTTATTGCAGGGAAAGAAGTAAACATAAACACACGAACATATGACTACTCTAAGGCAGATGTTAAGAGGATGAAAGAGGCAGCGAACCACATAATCTGGAAAGATATTCTTGTAGGAACAGATGTTGAACAGGAGTGGGAAAGTTTTAAAACAGTTCTAGAAACGCTAAAAGAGGAATGTGTTCCATGTAGGGAGCTAAACCCCAAGCGTAAAAAGTGGATAACTAGATTTGTAGTGAAATGTAGAAGAGCAAAAAATAAAGCATGGAAAAAATAAATAGAGGCAGGTAAGGTAAATCAAAAGAAACATGTAAAATATTTGGACAAGCAGAACATATCTCAGAAAGCGAATAAAACAGCAAAAATAGACTTTGAAAAAAAACTTGCTTAGAGGATCAAGACTGACAGTAAAAGCTTCTTCTCTTATGTTAGGAATAAACAAAGAACGAAAGACAAAGTAGGCCCTCTCATAAACAGTACAGGGAAAATAATAAGTGAGAATAGGGAGGCTGCTAATCTGCTCAATCAGTACTTTGGCACAGTCTTCACAAAGGAGGACTGCTCCGAGATCCCAGAGCCTATAGATATTTTTCAAAGAGACATGGATACAGCGGGATTAAGATCAATCTGTATTACAGAGGAAATGGTTTTTAAAAAATTGGAGGGGTTGAAAGTGAATAAATGTCCAGGTCAAGATGGTATTCACCCAAAATTGCTGTATGAAATTAGAGACCAACTAGCAAAACCATTGGCTATATTATGTTCTCAATCACTTACAAAAGGGATTGTTCCACGGGATTGGAAAGATGCAGGAGTGATCCCCTTATTCAAAAAAGGCAAAAAATCAGATCCGGCAAATTATAGACCGGTGAGTTTAACGAGCATAGTCTGTAAATTGTTAGAGTCAATAATCAAAGAAAACATTGTAATGCATTTAGACAAATTTAATCTAATTAGAAATAGTCAGCATGGGTTTACTAGAGGGAGATCATGCTTAACAAATCTATTAGAATTCATGGAGGAGGTTACTAAAATCATAGATAAAGGGGAGCCAGTGGATGTTATTTATCTAGACTTTGCAAAGGCCTTTGATAGAGTACCTCATCAAAGATTATTTCGAAAGTTAAAATCACATGGAATAGGTGGCGAAGTTGCCAAATGGATTGAAAATTGGTTAACGGGAAGAAGGCAGAGGGTGGGCATAAATAAGGAGTACTCTGAGTGGAGTGAAGTGAAAAGTGGAGTGCCACAGGGCTCGGTTTTGGGACCAATTTTGTTCTTGATATATATATAAATGATTTGGACATTGATATGAGATCCATGATTGCAAAATTTGCTGATGACACAAAACTATGCAGTAGTGTCTCATCTAAAGCGGAAGTGGATATATTGATGTAGGATTTAGATAAAATTCGAGAATGGTCTGTAAGCTGGCAAATGGAGTTTAATGTAGATAAATGTACAGTCATCCACATGGGTAGATCCAATATGGAACATAATTACAGAATGGGAGAAAACAATATTAGAAAGATAGATAAGGAAAGGGACCTAGGGGTTATAATAGATCATACAGGTAAGGTGAGTGAGCAAGTTAAGGTAGCAGTAAAAAAGGCAAATGCAATGTTAGGTATGATAAAAAGAAATATTAAACATAGGAGCAAGGAAGTGATCGTCAAACTGTATAAAGCTTTAGTTAGACCTAGATTGGAGTACTGTGTACAGGTGTGGAGTCCTTATCATAGAGGGGACATAAACATGCTAGAAAGAATACAGAAAAGAGCGACAAAGATGATAGTGGGATTCCAGAATTACAGTTATGAGGAACGACTCAGAAAAACCGGTCTACAGTGTCTCGAAGAGAGAAGAATTCGTGGTGACTTAATACAGGTTTATAAGATGATCAGAGGAATCGATAAATTAGACTATAACAAGTTTTTTAAAATACAGCCACCTACAATAACACGAGGGCATAGCTACAAGCTGACTAAAGAGAGGTCCAGGTTAGATATTAGGAAATATTTTTTTAGTCAGAGAGTGGTGTCTGCTTGGAATGCATTGCCAGGGGAGGTAGTGGAGGCAGGGACAGTTAATGCATTTAAGAATAAACTGGATGCGCATAGCTTTTAGAGCAAGGTGATGTAAATGTAACTGGTTGTATACAGACTCTGCAGGGTCTTCTAAACCAGTATAAAGACGTTAAGTTAAGTTAAGCTGACCTAGGACTCCATAATCTTTGACAAGCTAACCTTTGATACCCTAACCTTTGACACATAACTTTTGAACAAGTAATGTCTCCTGTTTTCTTAAGCAGAGGCGGATCAATTGTTTTCACCATTCATAAACCTGTACAAAAATGTGTTAATATAATACCAAACACAAATGGTAAAGTTACAATGAACAGCAATATGACTAATGATTCAGAGAAATATCACTTGATTCCAGTTTCCAATACGTTATTACCATGAACAAAATATTGAACATGATATTCTGTAGTGGAATGGTTGCCAGAAATTATCTACAATGTTCGTGAAAGAAGTTGAAACTTTGGACACATCATGGTAGAACCAGGCTACCTTGTAATGCCCATTGACTGGTTTCAGGACAGGATAACTTCTTTATACTGGTTTAGAAGACTCTACAGAGTATGTGTGCAACCAGGTTCTTGAAGAGGGGTTTAACCGATGTGCGAGTCCATCTAAATAGACTCAAACACTAGAGCTAAGTAGACCCGCAGCCAGTTAGGCACCATCTACAGCTGCTCTTAACAAACCAACTGGGGAAAGGTACAAATAACTTGGGTAGATTTTTAACTTAAATTTTGTCAACGTTTGTTTTGAATTGTTAACGTGCTCGACACTGAACATGGGAGTCCGATTTCATTACCCAGAGAACGAGAATTTTTACCAGAAGATTAACAGGAAATAAATCCTGGTCTCTGCCGTGATTCGAACCCGCAGCCTCTGCAACCAAGGTGGACGCCTTACCTCAGATGCGCTAGATAGTGATCAGAAGAACTGTATTGATGGGGAAAGTCAGATTGAATCAGGCTGAAGCATTTCTTGGCTGGTGGAGAGATGTGTGCGGTCTAGGCTTGTTTATGTAGATCTTTGTTTAATTTCTGAAACAATTTTGTGTTTGATCAAATTTGAATGGCATTTCTTGATCTAACTTATCAAGTGTGGTTGTCCCATAGACAGCGCACAATAAGAGATCATTACTAGTCTCTACAGAATGTCCACAAACAAGGAAATTATCCAATGTGAACTCTCATGTTTGAAAGTCCTTTACTGAAATTTGTTTGGTAAAAGTGACCTCTGTCTCCGCAGCCATGGGGCTGACATTCCCCAATCAGCTTTTCCCCATCAGTAACTTACTTTTAATCATTGTTCAGGGCATCTGCTCATCCTGTGAGCATGAGAGAAGTCATGGTTTTGTCATAATGTTTTCCACTAATTCAAACTTCTCTGACTAGCTTGGCAGAGAAATGTGTTTTGGCAGCCATTTAAACTACCACATGACTTTAAAGTGTAAACAAGCTTTGTTTGTTTTTGTTAATTAAACCTAGGGTCATCTGATAGGGGCATGGACATTTGATGGACATGTTAGGGTGTAGGGGCATGGACATTTGGTGAGAACCTTTGGTCTTGTTAGGGTGTAAAGTGTAAATGATGGATGCTATGTTGTGATGTCATGTGATTATGTCCAAGTCATTAACAGATAGGAGACATATGTTAGATCGTGTTGAGTTTCCTTCAAGGTGCATTTCTAGGTGTGTTTGTTTAGCTGGTTCGTGAGTTGTGGTCTCGTCTCGTCTCGTCTGTTCTGAAACTTTATTGCTGTTTTTTGTTGATTATTTGTTGAACTTGGTGACTTTTTATTTGTTGAACTTGGTGACTTTTTATTTGTTGAACTTGGTGACTTTTTATTTGTTGAACTTGGTGACTTTTTATTTGTTGAACTTGGTGACTTTTTATTTGTTGAACTTGGTGACTTTTTATTTGTTGAACTTGGTGACTTTTTATTTGTTGAACTTGGTGACTTTTTATTTGTTGAACTTGGTGACTTTTTATTTGTTGAACTTGGAGACTTTTTATTTGTTGAACTTGGTGACTTTTTATTTGTTGAACTTGGTGACTTTTTATTTGTTGAACTTGGTGACTTTTTATTTGTTGAACTTGGTGACTTTTTATTTGTTGAACTTGGTGACTTTTTATTTGTTGAACTTGGTGACTTTTTATTTGTTGAACTTGGTGACTTTTTATTTGTTGAACTTGGTGACTTTTTATTTGTTGAACTTGGTGACTTTTTATTTGTTGAACTTGGTGACTTTTTATTTGTTGAACTTGGAGACTTTTTATTTGTTGAACTTGGTGACTTTTTATTTGTTGAACTTGGTGACTTTTTATTTGTTGAACTTGGTGACTTTTTATTTGTTGAACTTGGTGACTTTTTATTTGTTCGCCATTCCTGTCCGAGTTGTTTCTAGTGGGTAGGTAGAGAGAAATTGATTGTGGATTACAGTCACCCCCACAACTAAACTATGACAGTCACCCCCACAACTAAACTATGACAGTTACCCCCACAACTAAACAATGACAGTCACCCCCACAACTAAACTGTGACAGTCACTCCCACAACTAAACTGTGACAGTCACTCCCACAACTAAACTGTGACAGTCACTCCCACAACTAAACTGTGACAGTCACTCCCACAACTAAACTATGACAGTTACTCTCACAACTAAACTATGACAGTCACCCCCACAACTAAACTATGACAGTCACCCCCACAACTAAACTGTGACAGTCACTCCCACAGCTAAACTATGACAGTTACCCCCACAACTAAACTATGACAGTCACCCCCACAACTAAACTGTGACAGTCACTCCCACAACTAAACTGTAACAGTCACTCCCACAACTAAACTATGACAGTTACTCTCACAACTAAATTATGACAGTCACCCCCACAACTAAACTATGACAGTCACCCCAACAACTAAACTATGACAGTCACCCCAACAACTAAACTATGACAGTGACCCCCACAACTAAACTATGACAGTCACCCCCACAACTAAACTATGACAGTTACCCCCACAACTAAACTATGACAGTCACCCCCACAACTAAACTATGACAGTCACTCCCACAACTAAACTGTGACAGTCACTCCCACAACTAAACTATGACAGTTACTCTCACAACTAAACTATGACAGTCACCCCCACAACTAAACTATGACAGTTACCCCCACAACTAAACTATGACAGTCACCCCCACAACTAAACTATGACAGTCACCCCCACAACTAAACTATGACAGTCACTCCCACAACTAAACTATGACAGTTACTCCCACAACTAAACTATGACAGTTACTCCCACAACTAAACTATGACAGTTACTCCCACAACTAAACTATGACAGTTACTCTCATAACTAAACTCATACGTTTGCTCACAACTTGAAGTGGAGGTATATACTCATCTCCATCTTTAAAGTTCATTTACAAAAGTTTCAGACCAATATTTGCTAGATCACTTGATGTTTGCAATAAATGGTGAGCTGTCTCATGTGAGGAGATGCCATGTTGGTCATCAGCTGGTGGGTGCAGGCCTGTTGGTCATCATCTGGTGGGTGGGTGCAGGCCTGTTGGTCATCAGCTGGTGAGTGCAGGCCTGTTGGTCATCAGCTGGGGAGTGCAGGCCTGTTGGTCATCAGCTGGGGAGTGCAGGCCTGTTGGTCATCAGCTGGTGAGTGCAGGCCTGTTGGTCATCAGCTGGTGAGTGCAGGCCTGTTGGTCATCAGCTGGTGAGTGCAGGCCTGTTGGTCATCAGCTGGTGAGTGCAGGCCTGTTGGTCATCAGCTGGTGGGTGCAGGCCTGTTGGTCATCAGCTGGTGGGTGCAGGCCTGTTGGTCATCAGCTGGTGGGTGCAGGCCTGTTGGTCATCAGCTGGTGGGTGCAGGCCTGTTGGTCATCAGCTGGTGGGTGCAGGCCTGTTGGTCAGCTGGTGGGTGCAAGCCTGTTGGTCAGCTGGTGGGTGCAGGCCTGTTGGTCATCAGCTGGTGGGTGCAGGCCTGTTGGTCAGCTGGTGGGTGCAGGCCTGTTGGTCATCAGCTGGTGGGTGCAGGCCTGTTGGTCAGCTGGTGGGTGCAGGCCTGTTGGTCAGCTGGTGGGTACAGGCCTTGCACCAGTCTAGTGCTGACATTCATATAAAATACATAAATACATTCTGACACATGTCTGACCACCACAACTAATGGTGTACACATAGCCCAGATCTGACCACCGCAACTAATGGTGTACACATAGCCCATGGTACACAGTACATGAATGTGTCCACACTATCCTTTATATTTTCATGTAAGCAATATTGTTCTAGCATGTCAAATCAGCAACATCATGAGAATATCTTTCAGGTGAACATCTGTCACGAGGACACTGATCAGGTCATAAATCTGGTTTAGGTGGGAGCACACCGAGGGCTGCACAATAAACACAATGTCTGTATGCCTGGTCTCGTAATAAGCTGCAGCCTATTTTTAGCGCTGACAATTCTATTTTCATGTGAGGCCTGGCTCACCTGGAAGCCACACATGAACACCACAGAACAGAGAGCAACAAGAAAATCCTCCCTATTGAACAACTTTTGAACATCTCCCTACTGAAGAAGTTGGCCGGCACCAGCTGGGGAGCAAACAGACGCATTCTCAAAAAAACGTCTCCACAGGTACAGTCAGGCCAGTTTTGGAATACGGCATTTTAGTCTGAGACACAGCATCCATAACAAATACTGACAGCTTAACAAAAGTACAAAACGCAGGCCTCCGATTAATCACAAGAGGATTGAACAGTATTCCAATCCAGGCAATAGAAAAACACATCGAACTCAGACCTCTGGATAATAGACGAGAAGAGAAGGTATTTGTGCACAGCGAGGTGTTGCGGCATATGTCAAACCATCACATGCAGGCAAAATCCAAAGACAAAAAGGACTAACTTCCTACACACATCACCACAAATACAGAGCTGTCAGAGAGATCTCCTCCCTGACACAGACATGGAGATGCTGACAGGCTATGAGGAGCCAAACCGCTATCTAGATCAAGTGTCAACTGGTCTAAGACAAGGAGACTGTACATCCACTGGTTTGGAAGCAACGGCTGACATGTTTCCCTCACGTCTGCTGAATGTGATGCAGATGCTTCCACCATCCGTTCTCAATTAAATTAATTTGTAAATGTTCAGCATAGCACAACCACCTGGAGGACCACTGTCCACCTTCATCAGCACGCACGCTTTTCAGGACACACACACGAGTCTCAACCTCTCTATCTCTGATGAAAAATGGCAGAATAACTTCTGATTATATGTGTCTGAAAGAGTATAAATCTCATGACTCTTTTCGGGTGAAAATCTCTTAATTTTCTTCCAACCACTTAGGATCCTCTCTATGTCCCACCTCTTACACTCAACCTCCCTCGCTGAGTTTAATCGAGGTGGTCGCAAGATAGAGCACTCATTCTCAAAGCGATCAACGGAAACAGCGTTGCTTCGAGACCTCCAGTTTCAAGCCACACCCGGTCTCTTAAGAAGTGGGTCCAGAGTGCCATCACCCAGTTACCTTCAGTCGTCTTGACTTGTGTCTTACCAGTGGTCTAAGTTAGTTAGGGACCAGACAGTCAGGTTGATGACACGCTAGTACTGGTACATGGCTCACTTATAAAAGTCTATACGTAACAGATGTCCTGTTTATTCTATTCACTTCTCTCTTCCAAAACTGCATGGGTTATGGAGACCAAAAAATGAAATATGTAAAACAGTCTGGCTCAAATTATACTTCTGCTAGTCTTCACTTTAGCGCATTGAGAACTACTAAACTTACTAATTACAACAAAGAAAGGTTTAGTTCACCGCATTCACAAATGTCAATCGTACATTCAAATTAGGTATAATAATATTAATATTCTGTCCTAAACTAACTTAAAGAAATTTTGTCTGACCTTTCTGGAACCAACACTGCTGGCAGGTCCACACTCAAGCTCCCAATGTCCTTTCTTAAGTGGATTAGAAAAATCGGTGACGTCAAAGGCTTGCACTAAATTACCTATGGACTACACTGACACTTCAGCAAGCATGTCGTACGTCTCCAACGGTTACTTGTCAGAAATATTTGTAGGCGAACAGCAGAGATCGCTTCCCATTGTGCCAAGTTCCTTGTCTGAAGAAGGTGTAAGCAAACAGCAGAGATAACTTCCCATTGTGCCAAGTTCCTTGTCTGAATAAGGTGTAAGCAAACAGCAGAGATCACTTCCCATTGAGCCAAGTTCCTTGTCTGAATAAGGTGTAAGCAAACAGCAGAGATCACTTCCCATTGAGCCAAGTTCCTTGTCTGAATAAGGTGTAAGCAAACAGCAGAGATCACTTCCCATTGAGCCAAGTTCCTTGTCTGAAGAAGGTGTAAGCAAAGATCACTTCCCATTGAGCCAAGTTCCTTGTCTGAAGAAGGTGTAAGCAAACAGCAGAGATCGCTTACCATCGCACGAATTCAGGATCTTTATTCCACAGAAAGATTGAAGCGTCCAGAACATTGTAACAGATCTTAGCTGTGTAGATTTTATTAGCGATAGTATTTTAGACATATTTTATTAAAGTTAGAAAGGGTGGCAGCATTGATAGTCAGTAGCCATTCAGTTGTTTCTTATAGAATGAAAACTAACAAAGCTAGCCAGTACAGATGTACTCAAATCTGGACCTTGGAATCCATAGCGTTGGTTTCCAAGCCACACAGATCTTAAAAACTACGTAACCTTGCCTGACGCCTGTTACAGTATGATCGGCTGGGACGAATGCTATTAACCTGTTTTTATTAAATCTCGAGGAGAAAACCTAGGTTCGAGATCTGGAAAAAGCGGTGAATATAGCTAGCTAAGGGACCTCGAATCATTAGTCAGTTTGGCAGGGCGAAGAGTGGAGGAACAAGTCGCCAGTTTATACAGCGAAGAGGGGAAGAGACACGCCGAGAAGAGATTGTATAGCGAAGATTGGAGAAACAAGTCATCAGTCTGCAGCGAGCAACTAGGACCGTCTTGATAACGGTGAAGAAGAAAGCAGATAGATTGTTGGAGTCCAGATATATAGAGAGAGATGTTTCGATAGACAATCTTTCACCACTTAAGTCCAGATGTCCATCAGCGTATCAGGGAGAGGTAAATAGTAATGAAATGTATGATTCGCAATAGCAATGGGTCGAACCAGTTACAATAGTGCGTCACGAGGAACACGCACGAGCTGTCATCTTATACTATTTTTTGCATCACTGACCAGAATCCAGCGTCTAAGTAAAGATATATTTAACTAGCGCTGCAATTCAGGGCTTCAACGATCACTACAAGCCACCTTCGACGAGGAGAATAGTACCACGGACGAAATCACATGGGTTGCTGAGAAGACACGAATCTTCCATTATTTGGCATTCCACATAACGGGTCGTCTATCAAATAACGGGTCGGCTGTTAAATTACAGTTTGTTAATCAAGTTACAATTCATCTATCAAGTTACAGTTCGACTATCAAGTAACTGTTCGTTTATCAAGTGACTGTTTGTTTATCAAGCTGTAGTTCATAATCAAGTTTATTTTGGTTTAATTTTAGTTCAAATTCCTTACAGCAAGACAGGTTTTGTTTAGAGTGAAGATTGGAGAGTCAGTTGTGAACGTGTGGAAATAAAGTTTCATTGTTGTGTTTTAATTTCTATGAGTTTCATATTTAATTTGTTAGAAGTGAGAATATAGTTAGTGCAGACCCCTTGCACCATCTGCTACGGCAGTTCAGCCAGCTGAAGCTGCTACAACATCATAGACACCGTGCAGGAGACAAGAATCGACTCAAGAATATATTTATATACTAGATGACGTTGTAAGGGATAGAAATAACTAGATTTTGACAACAGATAGAACCAGGTTTAGAGCACAGAGGAACCATCCAGATAGGTGCCAGTTACTCCATAAGAGAGCCTAGATAATGATAGTTTATGGTGAATTTATGTCGCCCAGAGTGTTACATGGGTCCCAAGATCAGGGGATCCCTAAAACACAGTTCGAGGTATCCACACATAACTTTAGAACCCTGCCCGTGAGCTACATTTTAATATAACGGTCATTGTTCGGAACCTAAGACAATGACGGTTTTAAGAGTGTAGCCAGCCAAATTGAAAATCGCACGGTTCCCTGGGTAAATATGGGAAGACCCACGACCTTTAAGGTCACATAGACAATTCAGAACAAAGTAGTGGCACCGCCAGAACTGAACAAAGATAGAGCATTGACCCAAACAAGGAGAATATATTTTATAAGTTGGAGGATTAATGTATTCGAAAAAAAAGACCACAGAACAGAAAATTACTGAGAAGATAGTACAGTAGCTAGAACGGAGCTAGAACATAAACTAAGTCAGTATTTAGAACTTTCTTGACGCCTGTTATTGGGTAGATTTGAACCTGATTAATTTATTCCGACCTAGATTGACAAAGGCGTTTGATCTTTTACTTGGGTAAAGGGTCTAAAACTATTAAAAGAAAACGAAAACACCCTACTACTTTCACGAATCTCACACTAATGGGTGTTATGATGGTATGTCCAGTGGGTGGGTCTGTAACACTAGAACATGGCTCATGTGTTAATGTCGAGAACACCAGTACATAGATGACATACTTTTTGTAAAGTTGATTGCATGCTACTAGATGGTGTGCTTTCACTTTAAGTCTAAACCAGGAGATACAATTGTTGCTATACAAGGACACGTTGAGGTCTCCTAGTGTGGCTTATCTTTTGGTGAATATCTTTATTTCTTTGCAGGGGGGCTGGGTAAGACGTCCGGACAACGAACTGTGAAGAGACAGTAGACCAGGCTGCAACTGCTGGCTCTGCCAGCTGGGGTAACAGCTGCTAGTGACGAGGTACACACAGTTTCACTAATGACAGCTGCTAGTGACGAGTTACACACAGTTTCACTACAGCCACCACTTGTTCCAAAAGAATGAATGGAGTTTCTGTCCTAGATACACCCGTCGTGCGGATAGATAACAAACAGATGATAATTGGATACTCGTTACAGAGAAAGGGAGGTGTCTGATCTTCTATAACAGGGGTGATATGGATTTACTGTCCTGCTCATGCTGGGGTTCAGGGCAATGAAAGAGCTGACATCTTGGCTTGACAAACTCCCATCATGGGCATATTAGTGATGGATAGAAGTGACATTTTGAAATCAATCAATGACCGCCTGCTGGATGAGGACACCGCAATAGATGAAGCAGCAATCACAGGCAGCAAAGTTTCGACATTCATCGAGGGGAGTGGGGCGCATGAGAGGACGGAGCAGAAGAGTGTACAACCAGCGAGCTACAGGGACCATCAGCATCCATACCTTGCGCCATTTGATGAGAGAGACTGAGCACCTATGGGTATGCCCGGAGTGCAGGGACGTCGATTGTTAGAAACAGAAACCCTCATTTATTTGCTAACAATTGATTGCAAGAGGGATCATGATGTTGACCACGACATGCAGCCGTTAGCGACCCAGAGCTGGCAAGACCCTGCTCATCCTCCAAGTGGTGATAATAGGCTGCAACAGAGCAGAATGACTAAGGAGAAGAGACCGAAGAGGAAATGGTTAACCCTCTACCAATAAATGATTGCTGAAGTCGGATGTGTCAGACCGAACGGTGCAAATCACAGTGAAGCTGTAAACTACGACACAACGCATTATGTTTTCTGGAGTACATCCTGCTACTTGTAAAGTACCTCTCAGAGCCTGATGGAGAAGAAGAAGAAGAAGAAGAAGATGAGGAAGAAGAAGAAAAATAACAAGAAGATTGCAAGTGGATCAATCTGCTACCATTAATGTCACGTTCACAAGTCTCGGTCCGAGCGTATAACGGCCATTTTGATTGGACGCTGGGTGTAGCAAGTCAACAACATGTCCTCGGTAACACCAGACGAGATTGACCGCGTGCACTGAACGTCTGTCACCAACTAGCTTAACCAACTTCCATTAGTTCGGTTGCTCTCAGTACCAACTTCCATTAGTTCAGTTGCTCTCAGTAACAACTTCCATTAGTTGAGTTGCTCTCAGTAACAACTTCAATTAGTTTAGACGTTTGTCCCAGTAATGAAGGCCTCACGATGGATCTACGAGACACGTTTGTCCCAGTAAATGAAGGCCTCACGATGGATCTACGAGACACGTGTGTCCCAGTAAATGAAGGCCTCACGATGAATCTACGAGACACGTTTGTCCCAGTAAATGAAGGCCTCACGATGGATCTACGAGACACGTTTGTCCCAGTAAATGAAGGCCTCACGATGGATCTACGAGACACGTTTGTCCCAGTAAATGAAGGCCTCACGATGGATCTACGAGACACATGTGTCCCAGTAAATGAAGGCCTCACGATGGATCTACGAGACACGTGTGTCTCAGTAATGGAAGGCCTCACGATTGACATGATTAAATATCTAGGGCCCATAGAAAAACTCGTAATTTTTAACAGGTTATGAAGTGCTGATACATTTCCCAACAAGAGACGAGAGGCAACCATCACCTCTCCCTTACTCACAAGGCTACTTACACATTCAGAAAGTAAGCCCATCTGTTGGTCTGCCTTCCGAAAAAAACAAACCGCAGCCCGAAAGTATTTGTGAATTTTGTGTGTAAGCCATAGTTCTTTAGAATGTTTCATAATGTTGGACGGCGTAGACTGTCAAAAGCCTTCTGGAAGTCAATGTCCCATAATGTTGGACGGTGTAGACTGTCAAAGGTCTTCTGGAAGTCAATGTCCCATAATGTTGGACGGTATAGACTGTCAAAGGCCTTCTGGAAGTCAATGTCCCATAATGTTAGACGGCGTAGACTGTCAAAGGTCTTCTGGAAGTCAATGTCCCATAATGTTGGACGGTGTAGACTGTCAAAGGCCTTCTGGAAGTCAATGTCCCATAATGTTGGACGGTGTAGACTGTCAAAGGTCTTCTGGAAGTCAATGTCCCATAATGTTGGACGGTGTAGACTGTCAAAGGCCTTCTGGAAGTCAATGTCCCATAATGTTAGACGGCGTAGACTGTCAAAGGTCTTCTGGAAGTCAATGTCCCATAATTTTAGACGGCGTAGACTGTCAAAGGTCTTCTGGAAGTCAATGTCCCATAATTTTAGACGGCGTAGACTGTCAAAGGTCTTCTGGAAGTCAATGTCCCATAATTTTAGACGGCGTAGACTGTCAAAGGTCTTCTGGAAGTCAATGTCCCATAATTTTAGACGGCGTAGACTGTCAAAGGTCTTCTGGAAGTCAATGAAGTTGATGATTAGTGGGGATTGCATCTCTAGATTCTTCTGTGATAGTAATGAGTGTGAAAATGTGGTCAATGCAAGAACCCTTTTGTCTACAGCCTGCCTGTTCTCCTCTGTTGATGATTTCTACCTGTTCCCTGAGTCTTTCTAATATCAGGCTGCAGAGTACTTTCCCAGGCCCTGACAGGAGTGTTGAGCCACTACCGGACAACAAGAGTGAAACTTGATGGGGACTGTGCCCTTGTGTCCCTCTCCAGCAAGGTATGCCACAAGGAGATGCCATGTCACCCCACCCCTTCGTCCCGAATATTAAGAACGTTACAGAGAACCGCCCCGATGATATTCACTGTGCCTCCCATGACGATGAGTTTGCTGCCTGGGCTGCCAGATGTATGTCCACACTTTGCTGCCTGGGCTGCCACGTGTATGTCCACAGTCAAACACAGCCTGTAGGCAGCACAGAACATGATTGACAAATGGTCATTTGACTGGGGAGTTCAGATCAATCCCTCGAAGACTGTAGCAGCCTGCTTTTTGTTATCAAACAAGAAAGAGACGGTTAAACTGCAAACACGGAGAAGCGAGCTTACATTTGAGGGACAACCTGTATACCGTATGGGGGGGGGGGGGGGGGGGGGGGCATGCAAGATAAACGACACTTACCTGGAAGCACACCTGAAAGCGAACGAACAGAAAGCAACCACGAAACTCTTCTCTCTCTCCTCTCTCTGTCTCTTTCTCTCTTATCTTTTCCTCCCTCTTTTTCTCTCTCTCACTCCTTTCTCTTTCTCTCTATCTCCTTTTCTCCGTGTGTCTTTCTCTCTCTCTTTATTTCGTTTTCTCTATCTTTCTCTTTCTCTCCTTCTTTCTCTCTCTCTCTCTTCCTCTCTCTCTTTTTCTCTTTCTTTCCTTCTCTCTCTTTCTCTCTTTCCTCTCTCTCTCTCTTTTACTCTCTCTCTCTTTCTCTCTCTCTCTCTCTCTCTCGTGAAAAAACCTGGCACAAATTGGGAAGCAAACAAAACCAGCCAGGCCAACACGGCATCACAGACTCTGATCACCTAAACAAAGTCCATGCCACTGACCTCAGACCTGTCTCGGGAGGGATGAAGAGCACTCTCGTCCAGACACACACTCTCACACACTCACTCTCTCTCTCTCACTTACACCCACACACACTCTCACATACACACTTTCACATACACACACACACACTCACAGACACACTCTCTCTCACACACACAGACACACTCCCCCTCTCTCACACACACACACTCTCCCACCACACGTGAGGAGAATATGCTTCTACAGCTTCCTCCACACACATCACACCCCGCCCCCCCCCCGCCCCCACGACATTTCAAACACACACACACATCTCACACACCCCCACCCTCTCCCCCCTCCCCTCTAAACATCTACATTTCTGCCATGAAGACCTCCTCCCTAACCAACACTCAGATTTGAAATGTTCACTAACTACAAGGAGCGAGACTACTGCCATGAAAATGTCTCAATAATCTCAGAGATCCCAGGAAGTATAAAAGAAACATGCCATACCCATCTCCAACTCAAAGCCTTGGTTCAGAAGATAATTGCGGAAAAAATACAACCCCAAGGAATGTACTCTCTTATATACAGATGAATCCGCAGAGGAAGTAGGGAAGGATGGAGGAGGAGACATCGATATAAGGTACAACAATGGATGGTTAGCCCGCAAAAAGTTTCCAACGGGGAAGATCTCTAATTTTAGGGCAGACTCCATTGCCCTTCTTCAGTCACCGAGAAGAGCAATCACCGGCCAAGATGGCTTTCATCACTGACTGCAGATAGTAATAATAAGCAGATAAAATACGAGCTGTTGTTGTTGTTGTTGTTGTTGTTCAATGCCCACAATGAGTCAGGTTACACTTTTGTGCGCTCTGAAAATGACGTTAAGTGGCGGGCTTTGGTAGCTTTCCTCACATCCCGAGCATGCTGATGAAGGTAGCCTACTATCCTTCAGGCGGTTGTGCTATGCTTGACTTCATCTGCGTGACGCTCACTACTATAGGGATCACGTCGATCCAGGGGACGAAACATGGAAGAGAGATTATCCAAATGACCTCAACGTTTGTCCTCTTTGGCTACCCTCCCCCCCCCCCTTCCAGTGGGATTACAATGAGCAAGAAACATGGTGTCATGTCCAGAGCTGGTTGCAAAATGGAGCAATCCATCCATGCAGTGCCATACCGAAGGGCCAAAACTGACGCGCACAGCCATTACAAAAACGCTAGACCTGACACAATCCACCAACTCCAAAGGCTCCAACAAACTTCTTGGTTCCACTTGAGAACATGTGGACTACTAGGTTCCACTTGAGAACATGTGGACTACTAGGTTCCACTTGAGAACATGTGGACTACTTTGTTCCCTCTACCGGCTCCAGATATCCTACATAAAGGAATGTACACGTGCAACTGGAATCCAGACCTCGGAGAACATGTCCAGGCTGTCGAATCCAGATCTCGGAGAACATGTCCAGGCTGTCGAATCCAGACCTCGGAGAACATGTCCAGGCTGTCGAATCCAGACCTCGGAGAACATGTCCAGGCTGTCGAATCCAGACCTCGGAGAACATGTCCAGGCTGTCGAATCCAGACCTCGGAGAACATGTCCAGGCTGTCGAATCCAGACCTCGGAGAACATGTCCAGGCTGTCGAATCCAGACCTCGGAGAACATGTCCAGGCTGTCAAATCCAGACCTCGGAGAATATCTCCAGGCTGTCGAATCCAGACCAAAAACTATACGCCCTACTGGAATGATGAGTTACAGAAAGTGGAAGATGCAGTAACAAATGCTAGGAACATGGCAGAACGAGAAAAATCCGTGGAGGCAAACATCGCCCTCAAAGCCGCCGCGGCGAAGTACAAACACACTCTCAAGCAAACAGCAAGAGAAAGTTGGAAAAATAAAACGGAAAGTTTAAACCTGGACAAAGAAGGGAACAAGCTATGGAAGCTAGTCAGAGCCATGAACGACGAAACCCCGTCAAATAAACAAATTACTATCAAGCAAGGCGAGAACTTGATCACAGGTAAGAAAGCCGCAAACGCCTTTGTCGATCACTATGCCAGAGCAAACCACATCGAGGTCCCTGCAGAAAAGCATACAGACATTAGCGAAGAGCTAAAGGGGCACGAAAACATAAATACGGCTCCTGAAGAGCACATGATGGCCAAACTAACAATGCGCGAAATGGAAGAGGCTATGAGAACACTAAAGAGAAGGAAATCTCCCGGAAAAGACGGGATAACAAACGAAATGCTGATAGGGCTGGGCCAAACAGCGAAGAAAAAACTACTATCAGTCCTGAACCAAAGCTGGAAAAGGGGTATTGTACCCCAGGCATGGAAAGATGCAATACTGGTACCAGTACCAAAAACAGGAAAGGACAAAACAGATCCGAATGGATACAGGCCCATAAGCCTACTGAGCTGTGTCGGCAAGCTGATGGAACGGATGATAAACACCAGACTAATGTGGCATCTGGAAGAAAAACGAATACTAATTCCACAGCAAGCCGGCTTTAGACAGCACAGATCCACTGAGGACCAGGTCATCCTCATAGCCCAGGAGATAGAAGATGCCTACCAGGCACAGAAACACACAGTAGCTGTTTGGGTGGATCTGGAAAAGGCATTTGACAAAGTCTGGAAGGATGGACTTAGAGTCAAGCTAAGAAGAAGTGATGTTTGTGGGAAGATGTACAAGTGGATCAACCACTACCTCAAACAAAGAACGGCCAGAGTCCAAGTACAAGGGCAGATGAGCAAAAAGGTGACACTCGAGCAGGGAGTACCCCAAGGGGGAGTACTGTAACCCACACTCTTCCTGGTATATATAAACGATATTACAGAGAATATACCAAGAAGAGTCCATAGCTCAATGTTTGCAGACGATCTGGCTATGTGGACCTCTGAAAAGAATCTCACCATAGCAAGAAATCGGATGCAAACGGCCCTAACATCGCTGGAAGAGTGGGCGAACTCATGGCTGGTCAAAATAAACGAGGAGAAAACCACGTGCACAATATTCTCGCTCTCATTAAAACCCCAAAGTACCAAATTAAGCCTAAATGGCAAAATCCTGCAGCCAAACGACAACCCAACCTATCTGGGAGTCACATTTGATCGGCGCATGACATGGAAAAGTCAGATTGAGAGAAACCGAATGAAAGCCAGAGAAAGAATGGCGATCATGAGGAAACTTGCTGGCACAAGCTGGGGAGCAGACGAAGGCATACTAAAGAAACTGTACACTGGAAGAGTGAGACCAGTTCTCGAGTATGGCATCGCGGCATGGACAACAGCAGCGAAGGCGAACTTCGATAAAGTTAACAAACTTCAAAACCAAGCCATGAGAATCATAACAGGTGGCATGAAGTCAACGCCAATTGTAGAACTTGAAAAGATTACAAAACTGCAATCCATGACCGACAGAAGAGACTGCAGAGCCCAGCTGCAGTCAGAGAAACTCCGAAGACTGACGGACCATCCAATGTACCAGAGGCTAAACAATTTGGGAACTGGGAAACTAAAACGGAGAAACTTTGCAGAAATAGCCAAAGCAAAGATGCACGAAGATCCCATAAACGCACTAACAACACCAAAACCCATCACTACTGTACGAAAACCTACTTGGAGGCAGGATATATTTCCAGAGGTGGTAGAAAATATACCAGGTATTGCAAACAAAAACTGCCAGACCGAAAAAGAAAGGAGAGACACTACCCTAAGCTTCATAACGAAAAGCTACCCAAGCATGGACTGGACCCATGCATACACCGACGGTTCTGTAACAAACACTACACAGAACGGAGGGGCAGGAGCATTCCTGAACCTACCAAATGGCAGAAAAATAACACTGTCATTCGCTACTGGTAAGTACACGAGCAATTTCAGAGCAGAGGCAGAGGCACTGAGGGCGGCAGTGGAAGAAATGGTAACACACAGTGAAAATGAGAGCCATATAGTCCTGCTGACAGATGCTCTCGAAGTAGTCACAGCGCTAAAAAGCCAGAAAAACACTGAGCTTAATGACTTAAGAGCAGCACTCTGCAAACTGTGTCAACAGTCCGCACCAAAAAGGGTAGTGGTACAGTGGGTTCCGTCACACTGCAACATCCAAGGCAACGAGGAGGCAGACAGACTGGCAAAAGAAGGTGCAAGGCTACCACAAATAGATACCAGTATGACGTACGAAGAGTCAAAACGGCTTATCAAAGCCAGGTACATGTCCAAATGGGAAACCGAACATACTGGTTACACCAAAAACGATGCCTTTTACCAGTTGAACCGAAGAGAGCAGGTCGTTGTCTTCAGACTTCGCACTGGCCACAACAGACTGAGGTACCACCTCTTCAACAAATTGAAGATAGGGTGTACCGACGAATGCCCGTGCGGTACTGGTAAAATGACCACTGAACATCTGCTGCAGAACTGCCCGACATACGAGGATCAGAGAGAGCAGATGTGGCCATTGCCAGTGGAACTGCAAGACAAGCTCTATGGTAGTGGCGAGAGTCTCAGGATGACCGCCGCTTTTCTCGAGAAAATAATGGTTACTGTCTGACTGTGTACGCAGAAGAAGAAGAAGAATCCAGACCTCGGAGAACATGTCCAGGCTGTCGAATCCAGACCTCGGAGAACATGTCCAGGCTGTCGAATCCAGACCTCGGAGAACATGTCCAGGCTGTCGAATCCAGACCTCGGAGAACATGTCCAGGCTGTGGAATCCAGACCTCGGAGAATATCTCCAGGCTGTCGAATCCAGACCTCGGAGAACATGTCCAGGCTGTCGAATCCAGACCTCGGAGAATATCTCCAGGCTGTCGAATCCAGACCTCGGAGAACATGTCCAGGCTGTCGAATCCAGACCTCGGAGAACATGTCCAGGCTGTCGTATCCAGACATCCAAGAACATGTTCAGGCCGTCGAATCCAGACCTCGGAGAACATGTCCAGGCTGTCGAATCTAGACCTCGGAGAATATGTCCAGGCTGTCGAATCCAGACCTCGGAGAACATGTCCAGGCTGTCGAATCCAGACCTCGGAGAACATGTCCAGGCTGTCGTATCCAGACATCCAAGAACATGTTCAGGCCGTCGAATCCAGACCTCGGAGAACATGTCCAGGCTGTCGAATCTAGACCTCGGAGAATATGTCCAGGCTGTCGAATCCAGACCTCGGAGAACATGTCCAGGCTGTCGAATCCAGACCCCGGAGAACATGTCCAGGCTGTCGTATCCAGACCTCGAAGAACATGTCCAGGCCGTCGAATCCAGACCTCGGAGAACATGTCTAGGCTGTCGAATCCAGACCTCGGAGAACATGTCCAGGCTGTTGAATCCAGACCTCGGAGAACATGTCCAGGCTGTCGAATCCAGACCTCGGAGAACATGTCCAGGCTGTCAAAACACAAAGAGAGACGACACCAAACCTTGTGCAGATAATAAATGTACAAGCATTGAGGAGCCATGAGGTGAGGGGTGGAGTTGTGTGCGGAGTGGAGGTAGTGAGGGAAAGAGACAGACAGAAAGAGAGAGAGAGAGAGATAGACAGACAAACAGATAGATAGATAGATAGAGAGAGAGAGAGAGAGAGAGAGAGAGAGAGAGAGAGAAGGGATCGAATATATAAGAACATGAAAACAATGCTTGTTTCTACGCCCCATTACCGGGTCAAGATATCTGCCAATGTTTGGAAGGACTTATCGATCAGCACTTCCTGCAGGATCCTTGTTGGAATCAATACGGATTTATGAATGTTGATATTTGCCGGGGATTGTTCCAGAGTAAACTGTCTGATTACTTTTGGTCTTAGTTTGGGATCTGGACTTGAGTAGGTAAGATCAGAGTTAATCCTGTGTGACACTGTTCAAACTCTGCGACCCCGGATAAATCATTTAGCGAGCAGGTAGTGTACGGTGGGCATTCTGATAGTCCATTGTTTCAATGCTTGCCACGTCAATCGTTACAGGTAAGTGCCTATACAGGTGTTCCTGCGTCTTACAGGTCATGTACAGGTGTTCCTGCGTCTTGCATGTGTTCCTATGTCTTATAGGTGTTCCTGCGTCTTACAGGTCATGTACAGGTGTTCCTGCGTCTTACATGTCATTTACAGGTGTTCCTGCGTCTTACTGGTCCTGTACAGGTGTTCCTACGTCTTACAGGTCATGTACAGGTGTTCCCGCGTCTTACAGGTCCTGTACAGGTGTTCACTCGTCTTACAGGTCCTGTACAGGTGTTCCTGTGTCTTACAGATCATTTACAGGTGTTGCTGCGTCTTACAGGTCATGTACAGGTGTTCCTGCGTCTTAAATGTTATGTACAGGTGTTTCTGTGTCTTACAGGTCATGTACAGGTGTTCCTGCGTCTTACAGGTGTTCCTGCGTCTTACAGGTCATGTACAGGTGTTACTGTGTCTTACAGGTGTTCCTGCGTCTTACAGGTCCTAAATAGGTGTTCCTGCGTCTTACAGGTCCTGTTCAGGTGTTCCTGCGTCTTACAGGTGTTTCTGCGTCTTACAGGTGTTCCTGCGTCTTACAGGTCCTGTACAGGTGTTCCTGCGTCTTGCATGTGTTCCTGTATCTTACAGGTCCTGTACAGGTGTTCCTGCGTCTTACAGGTGTTCCTGTGTCTTACATGTGTTCCTGCATCTGACAGGTCTTGTACAGGTGTTCCTGCTTCTTACAGGTCATGCACTGGTGTTCCTGTGTCTTACATGTCATGTACAGGTGTTCCTTCGTCTTACACGCCCTCTACAGATGTGGGGCGTCATTGAAAAAGAGGAAGAGGAGTCGAAACGAGGTTAGATAGTGAGAGGCAAACTTCAAAACCAAGCCATGAGAGTTATAACAGGAGGCATGAAGTCAACGCCAATTGTAGAACTGGAAAAGATTACAAATCTGCAATCCATGACCGACAGAAGAGACTGCAGAGCCCAGCAGCAAGCAGAGAAACTCAGAAGACTGACAGACCATCCAATGCACCAGAGACTAAATAGATTTGGAAATGGGAAACTAAAGCGGAGAAACTTTGCAGAAATAGCCAAAGCAAAGATGAACGAAGACCCTATAAACACATTAACAACACCAAAGCCCATCCCTACTGTACGCAAACCTACCTGGAAGCAGCATATATTTCCGGTGCTGGCAGAAAATATACCAGGTATTGGAAACAAGAACAACCAGACTGAAAAAGAAAAAAGAGACATAACCCTGAGGTACATAACGAAAAACTACCCAAGCATGGACTGGACCCATGCATACACCGACTGTTCTGTAACAAACACAGCACAGAAGGGAGGGGGAAGGGTATTCCTAAGCCTACCAAATGGTAGAAAAATAACACTGTCAGTGGCAACTGGAAAATACTCAAGCAATTTCAGAGCGGAGGCAGAGGCACTGAGGGCTGCATTAGAAGAAATGGTGACAGGCAAAAGAAATGAAAGCCAGATAGTCCTGTTTACAGATGCCCTGGCCGTAGTCACAGCACTAAAAAGCCAGAAAAATACTGAACTTAATGATTTAAGAGCAGTACTCTGTCAACTATGCCAGCAATCCGTACCAAAAAGAGTAGTGATACAGTGGGTTCCATCCCATTGTAACATCCAAGGCAACCAGGAGGCAGACAGACTGGCAAAAGAAGCTGCAAGACTACCACAACCAGATCCTAGTGTGATCTACGAAGAGTAAAAATGGCTCATTAGAGCCAGATACATGGCCAAATGGGAAACAGAACATACTGGCTACACAAAAAATGATGCCTATTACCAATTGAACAGAAGAGAGCAGGTCGTGGTCTTCAGACTCCGCACAGGCCACAACAGACTGAGGTACCACCTATTCAATAAATTGAAGATAGGTGGCACTGACGAATGCACCTGTGGTACCGGAAAAATGACCGCTGAACATCTGCTGCAAAACTGCCCGAAATACGAAGACCAGAGAAAGCACATGTGGCCATCACAAGTGGCAACACTAGACAAGCTCTATGGCAGTGTCGACAGCCTCAGGATGACCGCTGCTTTTTTCGAAAAAATAATGTTTGACGTCTGACAGCGTACGAAGAAGAAGAAAAAGAAGAAGATAGCGAGAAGCAGGCATAAAGTGTAGTCATACACGAGTGAAGAAAGTCACAGAGAGAGGTCAGAGAGATGTCTGAATGAGTGATTGAAAGATGTCAGAGAGGACAGCCTATTGTCCCTAACCTATGCAGGTAACAACAGAAAGAGTACAGTGAACAACATAACTTGAGATCCTCATTGTGGGACTCTCGGTGCATAGCGTGGCGTGCAAGACAGAACAGCTGTCACGTGTGTTTGTTCAATAAATGTAAACTTAGACAAAGACAGAGCTAGTCTGTGGTACAACGGATCTGTGGTACAACGGATCTGTGGTACAGCGGATCTGCGGTATAACGGATCTGTGGTACAGCGGATCTGTGGTGCAACTGATCTGTGGCACAACGGATATGTGGTACAACGGATCTGTGGTGCAACGGATCTGTGGTACAGTGGATTCCGTGAGAGCATGTCTCCCAATATGGCTTGTCTGTGGTACAGCGGATTGTGTGAGTGCGTGCCACAAGAACAGATCATTTGTGCTGTAGTACAGTGGTGTCTGTGCTGGAAGTGGGGCTGTCATATCGAGAATTGTGCGACTTGTTTGAGGGAGAGTCACCATTTCTCTTTCACATCGAGAATTGTGCGACTTGTTTGAGGGAGAGTCACCACTTCTCCTTCATATCGAGAATTGTGCGACTTGTTTGAGGGAGAGTCACCATTTCTTTTTCATATCGAGAATTGTGCGACTTGTTTGAGGGAGAGTCACCATTTCTTTTTCATATCGAGAATTGTGCGACTTGTTTGAGGGAGAGTCACCATTTCTTTTTCATATCGAGAATTGTGCGACTTGTTTGAGGGAGAGTCACCATTTCTTTTTCATATCGAGAATTGTGCGACTTGTTTGAGGGAGAGTCACCATTTCTTTTTCATATCGAGAATTGTGCGACTTGTTTGAGGGAGAGTCACCACTTCTCCTTCATATCGAGAATTGTGCGACTTGTTTGAGGGAGAGTCACCACTTCTCCTTCATATCGAGAATTGTGCGACTTGTTTGAGGGAGAGTCACCACTTCTCCTTCATATCGAGAATTGTGCGACTTGTTTGAGGGAGAGTCACCACTTCTCCTTCATATCGAGAATTGTGCGACTTGTTTGAGGGAGAGTCACCACTTCTCCTTCATATCGAGAATTGTGCGACTTGTTTGAGGGAGAGTCACCACTTCTCCTTCATATCGAGAATTGTGCGACTTGTTTGAGGGAGAGTCACCACTTCTCCTTCATATCGAGAATTGTGCGACTTGTTTGAGGGAGAGTCACCATTTCTGTTTTTGTTGGCTATTGACTGGATAATGAAGAGAACAACATTAATGGAGATCGTCGGGATCTGACATAATAACTTAATGACCTGGACTCTGCCGATCACTTAGTTCGGCTGTCTCATAACCGTAACCAGATATAAAATAAAATAACTGTACGAATTGTGTTAAAAAAGTACAAGACCTGTGGGCCGGAAAGATACAATGACTCGCCTGGAGGTTTGAAACTTGAATCCCCCTGAAAGTGCTCTCCTGGGACTCTACCCACCCATCTCTCAACGGCCCCACCCTTGTTGGAAGTATTTTAGGAAGATCTATTGAAGTAGTGTACAGTGGAGTCACGGGCCGCATGATCTGCGCAATGTCCACAGGTCCGGCTGTTGGCGTCGAATGGCATCATGATGGCGACGGATGATCTCCAAATAGTTGTCTTTGGTAATGTTTGGACCTTGTGGTGCGTACTCGGGATGCACAACCCCATGGGAGGCAAAAGAAAACAGTCAACATGACTTCCACATCGGTGTGCACCTACCTCGCTTCTTTCGGCGTCCGGGATAATGAATGTCTGCACTGTGACGATTGCAGATGGGTCTTCGGGTCACACCCATAAACCTACGACCCACCACCAGTGATCACAGTGTTTCTGGTTCCACCCATAAACCCACGACCCACCACCAGTGATCACAGTATTTCGAGTTCATCCCATAAACCCAAGACCCACCACCAGTGATCACAGTGTTCATGATGTTGGGGTCGCCGTTTGTGCAGTCCAGTGAGATTTCCAGACGGAGTTGCTTCTGCTCCATCATTATCAGCGTCTGCTCCATCCATCATTAGCAGCAACTGCTCCATCAATAGCAGCGTCTGCCCCATCATTAGCAGCAACTGCTCCATCATTAGCAGCTTCTGCTCCATCATTAGTAGTTTCTGCTCCATCATTAGCAGCTTCTGCTCCATCATTAGCAGCTTCTGGTCCATCATTAGCAGCAACTGCTCCATCATTAGCAACTTGTGTTCCATCATTAGCAGCTTCTGCTCCATCATTAGCAGCTTGTGCTCCATCATTAGCAGCTTCTGCTCCCTCATTAGCAGCTTCTGCACAAATTTCATGGACACTCTCCGTAGAGCCAAATCCTCACTCAAAATAGAGTGTACAGAACACATGTTTATCTTCACCTTATCCACAAGCTCTTGGATGGTGACACAATGGTTCTGTAAGACGTAGTTCTGTAGTCCGTACTTGGTCAATGACTTCATCATTTTCACTTGTTGAGTGCCTACCAGAAAGTGATCTGCTCGATGTGCGGCCATCTTTGAAGCGATTGTACCACTCCTTAATTTGTGTGATGCTCGTGGCTCATGCCATCGTCACCGAAAGCCTGTTGGGTCTTCCGAATGGTTTCTACTTGGGTGTCGCCTAGCTTTGGGCAAAATCTGATGCAACACCGCTGCTCAATTCGTTTCGTCATTTCGTGGTGGATGAAAAATCGAGCAGTGCTCACTACACTCAACACTGAATGGCTGACTGCTAACGACTGACGCAATCTACAAGTGGGACGAATGACGCATGGGCACTGCGGTCCTTTATACCTTCCTGTCCAAGAATAACCCCCATGCTTCATTTGTTAGCACGTGGAAAAACATTAAGATCAGAATGTTTTTGAACATACTTCGTATTTGATGATTTCACAGAAATGAGGACTGAGGATACACAGACGAGAACAGACCCCAAGATTGTCAGAGGAGAACAGACCCCAAGATTATCAGAGGAGAACAGACCCCAAGATTATCAGAGAAGAACAGACCCCAAGATTATCAGAGGAGAACAGACCCCAAGATTATCAGAGGAGAACAGACCCCAAGATTATCAGAGAAGAACAGACCCCAAGATTATCAGACTAAATGCAATTAACGACAATCTGATTGTGCTAGGAGATGCAGTCCACTCCTGACTAATGTGAAATCATTCATAAATCTTGGTAGCAAGATAGACAAAGTGGGAGGTACAGATAAACATATCAAAATAAAAGAGGAGAGGAACTTTCATTTGTG
Organism: Ariolimax columbianus; assembly: GCA_036924085.1. NCBI lineage: Eukaryota > Metazoa > Mollusca > Gastropoda > Stylommatophora > Arionidae > Ariolimax > Ariolimax columbianus. The sequence goes on from JAVGWX010000001.1 coordinate 177,716,023, forward strand.
GAACTTAGAGAAATCAACAGAAATGAAGTCCAACACAAAACTACAAATTTTCAACTCCGATGTCAAATCTCAATTTCTGGGTTTATGACCGATACACGGAGAGCAACACCAACAAATTGACATACTTTCACAAATAGGTGTATGTGCAGAATAATAGAGAGATTGAAATGGTATGATGGGATCACTAATGTGGAACTGTTGGACAGAACCAGACAGAACCAGACAGAACCAGACAGAACCAGACAGAACCAGACAGGCATCAGGAGCTGGAGTTGCATAGGGCACACAATAAGGAAATCAGATGGTACCATAATAAAACAGCCTCTGCTCTGGAATGTTCAGGTCAGGAGAAGTAGAGGAAGACCAAAACACTCACGAGCCAAGAGCTGGAGACACGTAAAGGAAGCAGGGAAGGCATGGGCAGAGCGGGAGACTAGGGGAAGAGGAAGTAGGTAGTGAATTTGTTGAAGACCTGTGCTTAGCGGGGAGCTGCAATGTTTTGATTGATTGATTAGTGCTATTCTCTCCTGATTGATCAGGGCTACTCTCTCTAATTGATTAGTGCTACTCTCTCCTGATTGATCAGGGCTACTCTCTCCTAATTGATTAGTGCTACTCTCTCCTAATTGATTAGGGCTACTCTCTCTAATTGAGTAGGGCTACTCTCTCTAACTAAGTAGTGCTACTCTCTCCTGATTGATTAGGACCACTCTCTCAGTAGAAAGCTTGTCACAATAACTGTGGTATAACCGTTATAAGGTAGAAGAATCTCAAACTCATCACATTGCACTCGTAGCCATTCATGCGCGGGAATAGCTATAGATCATATGTGAACAGGTCTAGAAACTAAAGCCCATGTGTGAACATGTCTAGAAACTATAGCCCATGTGTGAACAGGTCTAGAAACTATAGCCCATGTGTTAACAGGTCTAGAAACTATAGCCATGTGTTAACAAGTCTAGAAACTGTAGCCCACGTGTTAATAGGTCTAGAAACTGTAGCCCAAACATGTGTTAACAGGTCTAGAAACTGTAGCCCAAACATGTGTTAACAGGTCTAGAAACTAGCCCAAACATGTGTTAACAGCTCTAGAAAGTATAGCGCAAACATGTGTTAACAGGTCTAGAAACTGTAGCCAAAACATGTGTTAACAGGTCTAGAAACTGTAGCCCACGTGTTAACAGGTCTAGAAACTGTAGCCCATGTGTTAACAAGTCTAGAAACTGTAGCCCATGTGTTAACAGGTCTAGAAACTAACTGCAGCTCATGTGTTAACAAGTCTAGAAACTGTAGCCCAAACATATGTTAACAGGTCTAGAAACTGTAGCCCATGTGTTAACAGGTCTAGAAACTGTAGCCCAAAAATGTGTTAACAGGTCTAGAAACTGTAGCCCATGTGTTAACAGGTCTAGAAACTGTAGCCCAAACATGTGTTAACAGGTCTAGAAACTGTAGCCCATGTGTTGACAGGTCTAGAAACTGTAGCCGAAACATGTGTTAACAGGTCTAGAAACTGTAGCCCACGTGTTAATAGGTCTAGAAACTGTAGCCCAAACATGTGTTAACAGGTCTAGAAACTGTAGCCCAAACATGTGTTAACAGGTCTAGAAACTAGCCCAAACATGTGTTAACAGCTCTAGAAAGTATAGCGCAAACAGGTCTAGAAACTGTAGCCAAAACATGTGTTAACAGGTCTAGAAACTGTAGCCCACGTGTTAACAGGTCTAGAAACTGTAGCCCATTTGTTAACAAGTCTAGAAACTGTAGCCCATGTGTTAACAAGTCTAGAAACTGTAGCCCAAATATGTGTTAACAGGTCTAGAAACTGTAGCCCATGTGTTAACAGGTCTAGAAACTGTAGCCCAAACATGTGTTAACAGGTCTAGAAACTGTAGCCCACGTGTTAACATGTCTAGAAACTGTAGCCCATGTGTTAACAGGTCTAGAAACTAACTGCAGCCCATGTGTGAACAAGTCTAGAAACTGTAGCCCAAACATATGTTAACAGGTCTAGAAACTGTAGCCCATGTGTTAACAGGTCTAGAAACTGTAGCCCAAACATGTGTTAACAGGTCTAGAAACTGTAGCCCATGTGTTAACAGGTCTAGAAACTGTAGCCCAAACATGTGTTAACAGGTCTAGAAACTGTAGCCCATGTGTTGACAGGTCTAGAAACTGTAGCCGAAACATGTGTTAACAGGTCTAGAAACTGTAGCCCATGTGTTAACAAGTCTAGAAACTGTAGCCCATGTGTTAACAAGTCTAGAAACTGTAGCCCAAATATGTGTTAACAGGTCTAGAAACTGTAGCCCATGTGTTAACAGGTCTAGAAACTGTAGCCCAAACATGTGTTAACAGGTCTAGAAACTGTAGCCCATGTGTTAACATGTCTAGAAACTGTAGCCCATGTGTTAACAGGTCTAGAAACTAACTGCAGCCTATGTGTGAACAAGTCTAGAAACTGTAGCCCAAACATATGTTAACAGGTCTAGAAACTGTAGCCCATGTGTTAACAGGTCTAGAAACTGTAGCCCAAACATGCGTTAACAGGTCTAGAAACTGTAGCCCATGTGTTAACAGGTCTAGAAACTGTAGCCCAAACATGTGTTAACAGGTCTAGAAACTGTAGCCCATGTGTTGACAGGTCTAGAAACTGTAGCCGAAACATGTGTTAACAGGTCTAGAAACTGTAGCCCATGTGTTAACATGTCTAGAAACTGTAGCGCATGTGTTAACAAGTCTAGAAACTGTAGCCCAAACATGTGTTAACAGGTCTAGAAACTGTAGCACATGTGTTAACAAGTCTAGAAACTGTAGCCCAAACATGTGTTAACAGGTCTAGAAACTGTAGCCCAAACATGTGTTAACAGGTCTAGAAACTGTAGCCCAAACATGTGTTAACAGGTCAAGAAACTGTAGCCAAAACATGTGTTAACAGGGTAAGAAACTGTAGCCCATGTGTTAACAGGTCAAGAAACTGTAGGCCAAACATAAATGGAAGAATGAACAACTTGTTTCCTTGAGGATTGAACGAAGAAGAAACATACATGTCTGGGAGAGATTTGAGAGAAAAGATACAGAGACATTGTGAAAGGCCAGACAGAGATCAAGAGAAGAACGCAGTGGATAAACAATAATACTATGGGGAAAATAGAGAGAAAGAGAAAGCCAGAGAGAGAGCCAGAGAGTGAGCCAGAGAGAGAGAGAGAGCTAAACATTATTACTCTGAAAAGAAGGAAGAATCGCTGACATCTTGTAGACTGATTCATCAACAACTGAACACTAGAGTTTTGATCATCAAAGAGTTTGCCCATCTTCCAGCAGCTGGTCTCCCCATGTCCCAATCATTTCCTTCAGCTGCAGTTTGATGTTAGCTCGTGCGCAGTTATTGATAATTAGAAGAGAGGCATGTCAACAAATGACAATCAATCAATGTCAGACCGGCGTACGGCAGTATTACCGTCTGGCGGTGGTATAGGGGGGGGGGGGGGGGTTTGTGGTCTATGGGGCTGGGGCGTGTGGTCTATGGGGCAGGGGCGTGTGGTCTATGGGACAGGGGCGTGTGGTCTATGGGGAAGGGGCGTGTGGTCTATGGGACAGGGGCGTGTGGTCTATGGGACAGGGGCGTGTGGTCTATGGGACAGGGGCGTGTGGTCTACGGCGCAGGGCGTGTGGTCTATGGGACAGGGGCGTTTGGTCTATGGGACAGGGGCGTGTGGTCTATGGGGCAGGGGCGTGTGGTCTATGGGACAGGGGCGTGTGGTCTATGGGGCAGGGGCGTGTGGTCTATGGGGGAGGGGCGTGTGGTCTATGGGGGAGGGGCGTGTGGTCTATGGGGGAGGGGGGTCTAGGAGGGTGGGTGTGTGGTCTATGGGGGAGGGGTGTGTGGTCTATGCGGGAGGGGGGGGTCTAGGAGGGTGGGTGTGTGGTCTATGGGGAGGGGGGTCTAGAGGGGGTGGGTGTGTGGTCTATGGATGAGGGGTGTCTAGGGGGGTGGGTGAATGGTCTATGGGTGAGGGGTGTCTAGGGGGGTGGGTGTGTGGTCTATGGGAGAGGGGCGTGTGGTCTTGGGGGTGCGTAGTCTAGGGGAGAGGGGTGTGTGTTCTAGGGGGAGTGGCGTGTGATCTGGGAGCCGGCGTAGTTTAGGGGAGAGGGGTGTGTGGTCTATGGGGGAGGGGCGTGGGGTCTGGCGCGGGGGGGGCGCGTGCTCTAGGGAGACGGGCGTGGTCTAGGGGAGGGGCGTGTGGTCTAGGGGAGGGGGCGTGGTTAATGGTGAGAGGGTGTGTGGTCTAGGGGGAGGGGCGAGTGGTCTAGGGGGAGGGGCATGTGGTCTAGGAGAGGGGCGTGTGGTTAGGGGGGAAGGGCGTGTTGTCTAGGAGAGAGGGGTGTGTGATCTAGGTGGTGTGGTCTAGGGGAGGGGGGTGTGTGGTCTAGGGGGACGTGGTCTAAGGGAGAGGGGTGTGTGGTCTAGGGGGGCGTGGTCTAAGGGAGAAGCGTGTGTGGTCTAAGGGGCGTGGTCTAGGGGAGAGGGGGTGTGGTCTTTGGGGCGTGGTCTAGGGGAGAATGGTGTGTGGTCTAGGTGGGCGTGGTCTAAGGGGGCGTGGTCTAAGGGAGAGGGGTGTGTGGTCTAGGGAGCGTGGTCTAGGGGGAGAGTTGTGTGGTCTAGGGGGGACGTGGTCTAAGGGAGAGGGGTGTGTGGTCAAGGGGGTTGGGGTGACGTGGTCTATGGGAGAGGTGTGTGTGGTCTACGGGGGACGTGGTCTAGGGGAGAGGGGTATGTGGTCTAGGGTGTGGGGGTGTGGTCTAGGGGGTGGGGGTGTGGTCATTGGGGGGGACGTAGTCTAGGGGAGAGAGGTGTGTGGTCTAGGGGGGGGGACGTAGTCTAGGGGACAGGGGTGTGTGGTCTAGGGGGGGGGACGTAGTCTAGGGGACAGGGGTGTGTGGTCTAGGGGGGACGTGGTTTAGGGGAGAGGGGTGTGTGGTCTATTGGGGATGTGGTCTAAGGGGAGGAGCGTGTGGTCTAGGGGGGACGTAGTCTAGGCGGAGGAGCGTGTGGTATATAGGAGAGGGATGTGTGGTCTATAGGAGAGGGGTGTGTGGTCTAGGAGGAGGGGTGTGTGGTCTATAGGAGAGGGGTGTGTGGTCTATAGGAGAGGGGTGTGTGGTCTAGGAGGAGGGGTGTGTGGTCTAGGAGAAGGGGTGTGTGGTCTAGGAGGAGGGTTGTGTGGTCTATAGGAGAGGGGTGTGTGGTCTATAGGAGAGGGGTGTGTGGTCTTGGGAGAGGGTCGTGTGGGCTAGGGGGGAGGAGCGTGTGGTCTAGGGGGGAGGGATGTGTGGTCTAGGGATAGTCAGTCTGCTTCACAGTCTCAACGTACCCGATTCAAATCTTTTCGAGCTCGGTTTGACAGACCGGGAATGTGGTGGGATTTGTCATGGTATAACCGCTTCTCTTAGTTGACCCAGCTGTAAATGGGTACCTGACAACGACACCACATGAGAGCTACGGAGTTGGTGCTACTCTGTCGGTACTTTCAGTGATGGAATGTACTGAGCCCATTTAGGTCCCCAGGTGCCTTGGAATGTACTGAGCCCATCTAGGGCCCCAGATGCCTTGGAAGGTAGTGAGCCCATCTAGGGCCCCAGATGCCTTGGAATGTACTGAGCCCATCTAGGGCCCCAGATGCCTTGGAAGGTAGTGAGCCCATCTAGGGCCCCAGATGCCTTGGAATGTACTGAGCCCATCTAGGGCCCCAGATGCCTTGGAAGGTAGTCAGCCCATCTATGGGCACAGCCCCAGGTGCAATGAAGTGTGTTCTATGAGCAATTTTCCAACTTTAGAATTCAACTGAAACCCCCAGATGGCTGTCATGCCACTATGGTGAAGCTGAACATGGCTGTATTGCATTCGTTGTTGGTTTTCTGGATCAGTTTCTGACCTTGTTGTGGGTTGTTTAGTGTTCATTATCTATTTTTGTAAATAATTGCATTCTTAAATTAATTGTTTTAAAAAACGCAAATGATTCAGTTTGTTTACATGTGACATCTCGTGCATTCATCACCTTCCTGTGTTATATGTGACATCTCGTGCATTCATCACTTTCCTGTGTGACATTGTAACATGTGACATCTCGTGCATTCATCACCTTTCTGTGTGACATTGTGACATGTGACATCTCGTGCATTCATCACCTTCCTGTGTTATATGTGACATCTCATGCATTCATCACCTTCCTGTGTGACATTGTGATATCTCGTGCATTCATCAACATCCTCTGTGACATGTGACATCTCGTGCATTTATCAAATTCCTCTGTGACATGTGATGTAGCAGATCTAGATGTCTGACCTACCGTAGCAGTTGGAGCAAGGGGTCTGCACTAACTATATTCTCACTTCCAACAAATTAACTACGACACTAATTGAAAATCAAAACCAACAAGGAGACTATTTCTTCACGTTCACAACTGACTCCCCAATCTCAAAACAAAACCTGTCTGGCTGTACGAAATTATGAACTAAACTAAACTAAAAGAAACTTGTTTACGAACCATAATTGGATAGAAAAACCGTTATGTGGATTGCCACAGAATGTGAGTTTCGTGCCTGTTCTACAACCCACGTGATTCGCCCGTGGTCCTGTCCTCCTCATTGACGGTGGCTTGTAGTGATCGTTCAAGAGCTGGATCGCTGTGCTAGTCAAATATCTCTCTAGTTAAACGCTGATTCTTGAGATACTTCTGTTAGACGCTGGATTCTTAGCAGCGATAATAATAGTATCTAATATGTCTCACTCGTGCGTGTGTCCTCGTGACGCACTACTACATCTGTTTCTAACACTTGCTATGCGAAACATCAATTTCTCGTGGTGAAAGATTGTCTGTCAAAACCTCTCTCTCTCTCTCTCTATCTATCTATCTCGCTCTCTCTCTCTCTCTCTCTCTCTCTCTCTGGGCTCCAAAAATATATCTGCTTTCTCTTCATCGTTATCAAGACGGCCCTATTCTCATAGCTGCTCGCTGCCGACTTATGCCGACTTCTTCTCACCGCTCGCTGCCGACTAATGCCGACTTCTTCTCACCGCTCGCTGCCGACTAATGCCGACTTCTTCCCACCGCTCGCTGCCGACTAATGCCGACTTCTTCTCACCGCTCGCTGCCGACTGATGCTGACTTCTTCTCACCGCTCGCTGCCGACTAATGCCGACTTCTTCTCACCGCTCGCTGCCGACTAATGCCGACTTCTTCTCACCGCTCGCTGCCGACTAATGCCGACTTCTTCTCACCGCTCGCTGCCGACTAATGCCGACTTCTTCTCACCGCTCGCTGCCGACTAATGCCGACTTCTTCTCACCGCTCGCTGCCGGCTAATGTTAACTTTTACTTCTCGTCTGGTACCTGAATGAATCTTATTTGGGCTCTCCAAGCAATCTATATCCGCAGCTTTTTCCAAATCTCGTACCTAGGTTTTTTTCTTCCTCGAGATTTCAGAACAACCCAGTTAATAGCATGTCCGGTGTCAGTCGTCCGGTGTCTTGGAAACCAACGATATGCATTTAAAGCATTCGTATGTCCAGATTTGCGAACAAATGTACTGGCCAGCTTTGTTAATTTAATTCTTTAAGAAACTATGGCTACTCCCACCCGCTTTAACTTGAACAAAACATTTCTCAAATCATATCCCTAATAAATCTACACAGCTAACACCTGTTATAGTGACACCTCGTACACTCATCAACTTCCTGTGTGACATGTGACACCTCGTACACTCATCACCTTCCCGTGTGACATGTGACACCTCGTACACTCATCACCTTCCTGTGTGACACGTGACACCTCGTACACTCATCACCTTCCTGTGTGACATGTGACACCTCGTACACTCATCACCTTCCCGTGTGACACGTGACACCTCGTACACTTATCACCTTCCGAGCTGTCACGTGATACTTCTTGCTGATATATTAAATTATTCGCCATGTGAGAAGCAGATTGTCGAACTGATTGTCTGTCAGCTTTCTGTCAAAGAAACGTGGGTTCAAATCTTGGTAAGCTATATTGGTGTTTTTTTTATTTCTATCGGAGTGAAAATAAAATACATAGCCTGCACAATACGTTGATAGTTTAGAGACAAGCGGCCTTTATTGTTCAGTCGTATAACCCTACAACGCCCCCACCCCACCCCCCACCAAACGAATGGGAATAAAGCCATTCCTATATTGTGTGATTACCTTTGTTTGTCGTTGCCCTTTGGACCTGTTGATGTTTTTCTGTCTGTTTCTTCATGAAGTTGTTGTTTGCAGCCTCTCCTCTATCCAGTCTTATCGCCCACCCTTAATTCTTTTCACTGTCTCGCTCTCTCTCTCTCTCTCTCTCTCTCTCTCTCAATCACACACCCACACACACATGCACACACAAACAGTGTCATAACACACGGTCCAACATACCATTTCACCTGAATAGACCACACCTGTAATAGTTAGGGCAGCACATATCAGCACTCGAAACTGTTATTGCGGTCCGTGGACTACAAACGATATCAGTGTCAGCGGAAGGTTGCAGGTAACAAACCCTGACGATTACAACACTGCTCGACAATACCAGGTTCTGTCATTCAGTTACGTCACTGTCCCCTACAATGCGCGCAGAATTGTCAAAGTCCACGTCTCCCCCAACCGATGAGTCAGACATGATATAACCAAGTCGTGATAACTGGGGGAGACATGGACCAAGTCGTGATAACTGGGGGAGACATGGACCAAGTCGTGATAACTGGGGGAGACATGGACCAAGTCGTGATAACTGGGGGAGACATGGACCAAGTCGTGATAACTGGGGGAGACATGGACCAAGTCGTGATAACTGGGGGAGACATGGACCAAGTCGTGATAACTGGGGGAGACATGGAAAGGGTATTGGAGCTTTAATGGACGGAGGACATCTTCTTTCTATTGGAGAGTTTAGTAGCTGTGCGCGTCTGTCTTGCAAAGTTGTTCTTGTTGATTTACTAGAGACAGCAAGATGTTCGCTTTCTTGTCTCCATCGCTAAATGTCCACAGCATCAAAGATGAAGGGCGTACAGAGATGCTGCACAAGGCATGGATCTTGGTGACACCCCTCCACCGTAGAATACAGTAGTTCTCCAATCTCTTGTTCAGTCTGAGAAAACTTGCACAGATTACAGCATTAGGGTTGACCAATCAGTTGTGGGACAATGAGGTCAACTCATAGAGCTGTGAAGGGCATTCAAATACGGAACTCCATGAGCTATTGAGGGATGAAGGGACGGGGAGATGAAGGGACGGAGAGATGAAGGGACGGGGAGATGAAGGGACGGGGAGATGAAGGGACGGGGAGATGAAGGGATGGAGAGATGAAGGGACGGGGAGATGAAGGGACGGAGAGATGAAGGGACGGGGAGATGAAGGGACGGAGAGATGAAGGGAATGAGAGATGAAGGGACGGGGAGATGAAGGGACGGGGAGATGAAGGGATGGAGAGATGAAGGGACGGGGAGATGAAGGGACGGAGAGATGAAGGGACGGGGAGATGAAGGGACGGAGAGATGAAGGGAATGAGAAATTAAGGTATGGAGAAATGAAGGGAATGAGAGATGAAGGGACGGAGAGATGAAGGTATGGAGAGATGAAGGGGCGGAGAGATGAAGGTATGGAGAGATGAAGGGATGGAGAGATGAAGGTATGGAGAGATGAAGGTATGGAGAGATGAAGGGATGGAGAGATGAAGGGATGGAGAGATGAAGGGATGGAGAGATGAAGGGACGGAGAGATGAAGGTATGGAGAGATGAAGGGGCGGAGAGATGAAGGGATGGAGAAATGAAGGGATGGAGAGATGAAGGTATGGAGAGATGAAGGTATGGAGAGATGAAGGGATGGAGAGATGAAGGGATGGAGAGATGAAGGGATGGAGAGATGAAGGGACGGAAAGATGAAGGTATGGAGAGATGAAGGGGCGGAGAGATGAAGGTATGGAGAGATGAAGTTATGGAGAGATGAAGGTATGGAGAGATGAAGGTATGGAGAGATGAAGGGACGGAAAGATGAAGGTATGGAGAGATGAAGGGGCGGAGAGATGAAGGGATGGAGAGATGAAGGTATGGAGAGATGAAGGTATGGAGAGATGAAGGTATGGAGAGATGAAGGGATGGAGAGATGAAGGGATGGAGAGATGAAGGGATGGAGAGATGAAAGGACGGAAAGATGAAGGTATGGAGAGATGAAGGGGCGGAGAGATGAAGGTATGGAGAGATGAAGGGATGGAGAGATGAAGGTATGGAGAGATGAAGGTATGAACAGATGAAGGGATGGAGAGATGAAGGGATGGAGAGATGTAGGGACGGAGAGATGAAGGTATGGAGAGATGAAGGGACGGAGAGATGAAGGTATGGAGAGATGAAGGGATGGAGAGATGTAGGGACGGAGAGATGAAGGTATGGAGAGATGAAGGTATGAAGAGATGAAGGGATGGAGAGATGTAGGGGTAAGGAGGGAAAGAATTGTTGAGAAAGCTCTTACAAAACTTACTGGTGGAGTAAAGAGGAAGCTGAGATCACAAAAACAGTGAAATGCCGAGAAGAAAGAGTAATAGAGGAGATTTAGAGAGGCTGTCCTTTGAGGTGTTGCGAACTAGAGGTAACATGTGCCCGTAGAGAGGCAACAGGGAGCGTAGAGAGGTAACAGCTGAGAGTAGAGAGGCAACAGCTGAGAGTAGAGAGGTAACAGCTGAGAGTAGAGAGGCAACAGCTAAGAGTAGAGAGATGACAGCTGAGAGTAGATAGGTGACAGCTGAGAGTAGAGAGGTGACAGCTGAGAGTAGAGAGGCAACAGCTAAGAGTAGAGAGATGACAGCTGAGAGTAGAGAGGCAACAGCTGAGAGTAGAGAGGTAACAGCTGAGAGTAGAGAGGCAACAGCTAAGAGTAGAGAGATGACAGCTGAGAGTAGAGAGGCGACAGCTGAGAGTAGAGAGGCGACAGCTGAGAGTAGAGAGGCAACAGCTGAGAGTAGAGAGGCAACAGCTAAGAGTAGAGAGATGACAGCTGAGAGTAGAGAGGCGACAGCTGAGAGTAGAGAGATGACAGCTGAGAGTAGAGAGGCGACAGCTGAGAGTAGAGAGGCGACAGCTGAGAGTAGAGAGGCAACAGCAGAGTAGAGAGGCAACAGCTGAGAGTAGAGAGGCAACAGCTGAGAGTAGAGAGGTGACAGCTGAGAGTAGAGAGGTGACAGCTGAGAGTAGAGAGGTGACAGCTGAGAGTAGAGAGGTGACAGCTGAGAGTAGAGAGGTGACAGCTGAGAGTAGAGAGGTGACAGCTGAGAGTAGAGAGGTGACAGCTGAGAGTAGAGAGGTGACAGCTGAGAGTAGAGAGGTGACAGCTGAGAGTAGAGAGGTGACAGCTGAGAGTAGAGAGGTGACAGCTGAGAGTAGAGAGGTGACAGCTGAGAGTAGAGAGGTGACAGCTGAGAGTAGAGAGGTGACAGCTGAGAGTAGAGAGGTGACAGCTGAGAGTAGAGAGGTGACAGCTGAGAGTAGAGAGGTGACAGCTGAGAGTAGAGAGGTGACAGCTGAGAGTAGAGAGGTGACAGCTGAGAGTAGAGAGGTGACAGCTGAGAGTAGAGAGGTGACAGCTGAGAGTAGAGAGGCAACAGCTGAGAGTAGAGAGGCTGTACTTCTCCTTCTCTGCCAAACTAATTATAAGCGCGCAGTATTCTAGAAGAAAGACAAGAAATGAAATAATAGTACGATTGACAAGTCTAGATATGGCTACACGAGATAGACAATGACACATTAACAACTCTAGATATGGCTACACGAGATAGACAATGACACATTAACAACTCTAGATATGGCTACACGAGATAGACAATGACACATTAACAACTCTAGATATGGCTACACGAGATAGACAATGACACATTAACAACTCTAGATATGGCTACACGAGATAGACAATGACACATTAACAACTCTAGATATGGCTACACGAGATAGACAATGACACATTAACAACTCTAGATATGGCTACACGAGATAGACAATGACACATTGACAAGTCTAGATATGGCTACACCAGTTAGACAACGCCACACATTGACAAGTCTAGATATGGCTACACGAGTTAGACAACCCCACACATTGACAAATCTAGATATGGCTACACGAGTTAGACAACCCCACACATTAACAACTCTAGATATGGCTACACGAGATAGACAATGACAGATTGACAAGTCTATATATGGCTACACGAGATAGACAATGACACATTGACAAGTCTAGATATGGCTACACGAGATAGACAATGACACATTGACACGTCTAGATATGACTACACGAGATAGACAACGACACATTGACAAGTCTGGATATGGCTACACGAGATAGACAATAACACATTGACAAGTCTAGATATGGCTACACCAGTTAGACAACGCCACACATTGACAAGTCTAGATATGGCTATACGAGTTAGACAACCCCACACATTGACAAGTCTAGATATGGCTACACGAGTTAGACAACCCCACACATTAACAACTCTAGATATGGCTACACGAGATAGACAATGACACATTGACAAGTCTAGATATGGCTACACGAGATAGACAACCCCACACATTGACAAGTCTAGATATGGCTACACGAGATAGACAATGACACATTGACAAGTCTAGATATGGCTACACGAGTTAGACAACCCCACACATTGAATGTATGAGACGGCCTAAAGCTGTGACCAAGTTATTCTCCTATTTACATCTCAAAAAATGATCGGACCGTGAACCGAAGAAATATCTGCAGGGACGGTCACTCTGTCAGGATCAGGCCTAGCATACTGATCGAGACTCAACTCATGCTGTGCACCTGTAAACTAGCTGTTATATAATCTCATCTCCATAGAAGTGACCTTTCTACGATGTATGGCATTGTACTACAGCCAGGAGGACCCCCGTATGCCTTCTCAAGTTCGCCAAGAATGCAAGAAGTGACGTCACTATAACCAGAGAACATTCTCCAAGAGGGATAGATTCAACCCCTGTCCATCTGAGAGGTCTGGCCATTAAGGAAGGTTTCCTGACAGAGCCATCCTCTGACGAGTTCCCGCCACTGAGATTGACATACACTTTGAATACCAAGGTAGCAGACGCGAAGTGTGAGTGTAAGTTCTAAAACTGATTGATCTATGTCAGCACAGAAGCAGAACAGCGATGACCTTGTTTAATGGCCAGGGTGAGTGCTTGGAATACTGATATTCAAACAGGCATGTTGTGGTCTATTGCCAGGCAGGCGAAGGTTAACGGTGGTAGTTATGTCTTGTGTCTGCGGCTTACTTGGCCTGGGGGAAGGTACCAATAATTTAGTGAATAGGTTGACTCTTTTGTGAGCCCTGAACAGGGCGTTAAGTGGCGGGTTGCACTAGTTTTCCTCACATCCCGAATGTGATGATGAAGGCGGATAGTGGTCCTGCAGGCTGTTGTACCACGCTTGGCTTCATCTGCACGTCGATCACTACTACAGGGATCACGTCAATCCTCACCTCCCTAGCCAGACAACTTTGAAATAACCTGTTTCCATGGAGAACTGCATGAGGGGGGTGTCAGTATGTTTGGACCAACAGAACCCTACCTCACACCCAGACCAACAGAACCCTACCTCACACCCAGACCAACAGAACCTTATCTCCCACCCAGACCAACAGAACCATACCTCACACCCAGACCAACAGAACCCTACCTCACACCCAGACCAACAGAATCCTACCTCACACCCAGACCAACAGAACCCTACCTCACACCCAGACCAACAGAACCCTACCTCACACCCAGACCAACAGAACCCTACCTCACACCCAGACCAACAGAACCTAATCTCCCACCCAGACCAACAGAACCCTACCTCACACCCAGACCAACAGAACCCTACCTCACACCTTGACCAACAGAACCCTACCTCACACCCAGACCAACAGAACCCTACCTCACACAGACAAACAGAACCCTACCTCACACAGACCAACAGAACCCTACCTCACACCCAGACCAACAGAACCCTACCTCACACCCAGATCAACAGAACCCTACCTCACACCCAGACCAACAGAACCCTACCTCACACACAGACCAACAGAACCCTACCTCACACCCAGACCAACAGAACCTTATCTCCCACCCAGACCAACAGAACCATACCTCACACCCAGACCAACAGAACCCTACCTCACACCCAGACCAACAGAACCCTACCTCACACCCAGACCAACAGAACCCTACCTCACACCCAGACCAACAGAACCCTACCTCACACCCAGACCAACAGAACCCTACCTCACACCCAGACCAACAGAACCTAATCTCCCACCCAGACCAACAGAACCCTACCTCACACCCAGACCAACAGAACCCTACCTCACACCTTGACCAACAGAACCCTACCTCACACCCAGACCAACAGAACCCTACCTCACACAGACCAACAGAACCCTACCTCACACAGACCAACAGAACCCTACCTCACACCCAGACCAACAGAACCCTACCTCACACAGACCAACAGAACCCTACCTCACACAGACCAACAAAACCCTACTTCACACCCAGACCAACAGAACCCTACCTCACACCTAGACCAACAGAACCCTACCTCACACCCAGACCAACAGAACCCTACCTCACACAGACTAACAGAACCATACCTCACACCCAGACCAACAGAACTCTACCTAACACCTAGACCAACAGAACCCTACCTCACACCCAGACCAACAGAACCCTACCTCACACCCAGACCAACAGAACCCTATCTCACACCCAGACCAACAGAACCCTACCTCACACAGACCAACAGAATCCTACCTCACACCCAGACCAACAGAACCCTACCTCACACCCAGACCAACAGAACCCTACCTCACACAGACCAACAGAACCCTACCTCACACAAACCAACAGAACCTTACCTCACACAGACCAACATAACCCTAGCTCACACAGACCAACAGAACCCTATCTAGTGTCACTGATTTCTCCGATCTGAGAAACCTCATCTCCCACTGACAACCCCATATGTACACACACAAAGTGGCCCACAAGACACGCTGGGGATGTTTGAAGATTGTTGAACTTGGCTGTAACTGTCGCGTGACTAAGCTGGCAGTCTACAATGTATGTGTGTGTGTGTGTATGTAAGCTTGCGTGTATGTTCTGACCTAACAGCGATAGTATTTCAGTTTATCGTGAATGTATTCGGCCATAAACCGTCTCCCTCATGCACCTTATCTGTGATTAATCACACAAATGGTGCAGTCTGAGAATCTGAATTTTAACAAAAGAAGTAACTCCAACAAAAGAGGTTGCTCCAACAAAAGAGGTAGCTCCAACAAAAGAGGTAGCTCCAACAAAAGAGGTGGCTCCAACAAAAGAAGTAACTCCAACAAAAGAGGTAGCTCCAACAAAAGAGGTAGCTCCAACAAAAGAGGTGGCTCCAACAAAAGAAGTAACTCCAACAAAAGAGGTTGCTCCAACAAAAGAAGTAACTCCAACAAAAGAAGTAACTCCAACAAAAGAGGTTGCTCCAACAAAAGAGGTTGCTCCAACAAAAGAGGTTGCTCCAACAAAAGAGGTTGCTCCAACAAAAGAGGTAGCTCCAACAATAGAGGTGGCTCCAATAACAGAATTGACTCCTCTCGTCTCTAAATCTTTCAATCAGTCATGAGAGGTACCATTTGTTAATTGACAACACCTCAGTTCCATATTACCGAAAGCTCCCCTGTTGCCAACCACTTCAATAGTCATTGACTGGGTGGGGCAGACATCAGCGACTGATATTGTCTCACGCCTTCCGGTGATTGACGCCAGTTTGAGCGTCATAATAGTTTGACTTTTCGTATGGGTTGTCTCTAAGTTTCAAAACTTTCCATCCGTTTGTGTAGCCCCACCCCCTCAGTCGACTTCTCTATATGTCTCTGTTCTTCTTCTCTTTCTAATCTTCTTCTTTTTCTTTCTTTCTGTTTTCTTCTTCATTCTTCTTCATCGATCAACTGATGATATGCTTCAAGTCCGGTGAGATTCACGAATGAGACTATGCGTTTCAGGTCTTCGCCGGTCCCCCACAGCTTTTCGAGCATGGCCACTGCCCCAGGCCAGACTGCCTCTCTTTGGTCTGCAACTTTCTTGCAGAATATTTTCTTTTGTTTACTTGGGTGTTCCACAACCGTAGCTGGCGGTGCCTCTGAGACCCATTCTGTGGAGGTGGGCCATGAGTCTACAATGTCCCGTTCTGAGTCTGAAGATCTTTGTCTGCCCATCTCTGCTAAGTTTGTATATGTTGTTATTGTCTGGCTTGTGTTCTCTGTGCTGGTCTCTCTATTCTGTCCTAATGGATCGTTTGATGAGTGTCTTTGGTTCTTTATAGCTCTGTGGATGGCCAGTCTGCGTGCTGCGACTTCTGGAGTCTGCGATCTCATCTGCTTTCTGGTTTCCTTGGATCCAACAGTGGGCGGGAATCCATTGTAGGACTAAATCTGGAGTTTTGAGACAGCAATCCTATGTTATATTTTATGTCATGTGAGAGTCTATCTTGTTTGGAGCTTGAGATGGCTTGGAGTACA